>JAJPUD010008834.1:0-12781 GCA_023553655.1 Myrmecobius fasciatus | reverse complement strand
ATATGTGTAAAATATTATTTGCATAATTAACAGTATTAGAAGGTTTGGTTGGATGGCAGGTAATGATTTTGTAGATTACAAACTAAACAATATCTAAATCAAGGTTTGCCTGAAATGATAAATGCATAGTAATAAGATTAAAAGAATTATTACAGAATTTGATTTGGAAGGGTCCTCAACCACCATTTAGTCTAACCCATATGCAAATATAATTCCCACTATTATATATCTGGTGAGTGCCTGGCACATTTGTTGTTCAGTCATGTCCTACTCTTATGATCTCTTTTGGGGTTTTCTTGACAGAGATAATGGACATTTGTTGTTCAGTGGTTTTGGTCATATTCTACTCTGACATTTTTTTGACAAAGATAATGAAATGCTGTGCCACTTCCTTCTTTAGCTAATTTTATAGATGAGGAAACTGAGGCAAGCAGAGTAAAGTGACTTTCCTAGGGTCACATAGCTAGTAAGTATCTAGTAAGTTGTTCAAATGCCAACATGCTTATCAAAAAGATTATTTTAAGAACTCACACAGGGCAAACACTCACAAAGTCATCAGAAAAAGCAATACAAGGATTCTTAAGGTCTCTCTTAAAAATTTCACAATCAGTTGTTTGACAATGGAGACACTGGCACAGGACTGCACAGCATAGCATGCTCTCATCAGAGAACCTCAGAAGAAACAGATTTACAAAGTCAGAGAATCCACCCCAAATATTCATATTCCGACCTGCAGCAGTGCATTCTGAGCTCATATTGGTCTGATCAGTCACGGTTGAACACACTGTAGACTTTAACATAGTGATGCCATGTTGGACAACAACTTAACCTAACTATCTGAGGTTGGATTTGCACCTCAGAAGAGGAGTCTTTCTAATTTCAGTCTTGACACTATCCACTGAGCCTCCTAGCTATCCCCTATATTGAGCTAGCAGGTCATTAAAACTCTTAGTTATTTTTCAAAATTGCAGTCTGTTCCATGCCTTTTCTATTTTATAATTGAGTAATTGACGTTTTTGATGCTCAAGTGCTAGACTCACGGTTTGTAGAATGCATGGTATAATGTGTGTGTGTTGAGGGAGTGGTGGAAAGGCTGAATTTAGCTTAGAAGACCTTAATTGCTAACCTAGATATACTCAATCTTCTTCCTTGGCCATTAGACCTATTATCTATAAGATCAAGAGATGTGATTTTCAAGGTCAATTTTACACCCTAAAAGTCTGTGTTTTAATGTCCAAAACTTTTGTGTATATGTGCAAGGTGTAATGCTACTACTACTCATGCTTAGCAGTAGTTCCAAGTGAAACTACTGAATTTGGATCCTTTTAAATTATCTTTACTTTAAGAGTTACAAAATGATGTCAACCTACCCAACAAATAGATTGTGGATTACTGTAGAAGAAAAAAATAGCTTACTCAACTTACTAAATTTCAACACCAAAAAAGATTTAAGTTGGCTAACAGTTGAAACAGCTGAGTTGTAAAACCAGGAAACCATAATTTATAATAAAATGTTAATGCACCCTTACATACTATTGCAGCTGTACCTATACTAAAACAAGATTTCTTTAGGATATGTTTACCCTGTAAAACAAGATATACAAGTTTTACAATAATATCATTCTGATTTGCATTAACATCTCTCTTTAATATGTAAAACCCTACAACAAATATTACTGTTAATTTTTCCTTAAAATATTTTCATAATTGGTTTCAACATTTTAAAACAGCAATTAATCCCAAAACATATACAGTTTAACAACATATTTTTACCAATAGAAGAAACATTTTGTAGTGGACTAAAGGCATATTCAACTATGCAATCCAGTTCTCAGTACCTAAATGATAAGTAACAATGTTGTGATTTACACTTTGTTATAAAAACTACTGAAAACTGGACTAAGCTTTAAAGACTCACAGTGTTAATATGCAGAAAAAGGTATATATATTTTAATTGTCCTTTAGAAATACTCCAAAATTAGATAACTATTCAAAGTGTTCTCAGTCTCAGTTCAATATTAGATCTTCCTTTTAGCATCTATCATTTATTAGATTTAAGGGGTGGGGAGAGATCCTTCATGTTATGTAGTATAGTCTTTGACCAAAGAGGAATATAACTCCATTCTCATTTCAGACTTTGAAATTTGCCTTACTCACTGTCAAAGGTATACTGATAGCTGCCTTTCAGAGAAACAGTGACATCCAGTGGAGAAATGAATGAGGTATTCCTTTAAGATTTCATCATCATATCTGAATCACGAACAGTGGTCCATTTTGAGATTGTGCCTTTCACACACTTGGGAGTCTTCTGTGGGCCTCTTGGGCCAATCTGTCCTGATTATAAGCAGGTGGTTTGGCAGATCTGCCTTTTGTGTGGGGTAGATTGTGAACTACTGAACCCCTGAAGAGCTCTGGACCCAGTTGCCATTACACAGCACCCTAAAGCAATCAATCAATCATCGAACTGCTCAGCACCTGAAATAACTCAATCAGCAGAACTGCTCCAGGGCAAATTAAAGCAGCTGTCCCTCCTTTGCCTTGAACAGACCTCACACCTTAAAAAAAAAAATGAATAAAAAAACAAAAAAGAGCTCTCACCATAGACAGCTTTTATGGAGAGAGGGAAGAACAGACCTCAAATCCTGAGGTCCTTAAAGGTAAAGCAACTCCAGAAAAAGCCCCAAAGAGAGACATAAACTGGACTCCATGTCACAAGGCTTTCTTTGAAGATTGCATAAAGGATCTTAAAAGAGAATTAGAAGAAATATGAGGAAACGAAATAAGATCATTGCAAAAAAAAATGGAAAAAGAATGCAATGAACAAAAAAATGTAATTGGTTAATTGCAAAAGGAGCTAAAAACAGTAACTGAAGAAAATAAGACATTAAAAATTAGAATAGAACAAATGGAAATGAATGATTCAATAAGACTTCAAAAATCAGTCAAACAAAAACAAAAAATGAAAAGATAGAAGAAAATATGAAATATCTCCTAGGAAAAACAACTGACCTGGAAAGTAGATCTAGGAGAGACAATCTAAGGATTACAGGACTTCCTGAAAGCCATGATGAAAAAAGGAACCTAGAAACTATCTTCCAGGAAATCATGAAAGAAAACTGCCCTGATATTTTAGAATCAGAAGGCAAAATAACTATTGAAACAATCCACTGATCACCTCCTGAAAGAAACTCAAAAATTAAATCCCCCAGGAATATCGTGGTTAAATTTCAGAACTATCATACCAAGGAAAAGATATTTCGAGAAGCTAAAAAGAAACAATTTAAATACCGAGAAGCCACAATTAGGATCACCCAGGACCCAGCAGCTTCCACCTTAAAGGGTCGAAGGGCCTGGAACCTGATTTTATCCAGAAAAGGAACTGGGATTACAAGCAAGAATAAACTATCCAGCTAAAATGAGCATTATATTTCAGGAAAGAAGATGAACATTCAATGATATAGGTGAATTTCAACTATTTCTAATGAAAAGACCAGAACTGAACAAAAAATTTGATCTACACAGAACTCAAGAGAAACAAAAAGGTAACAAGAAAAAAAAAACCCTTGAGAACTATATTTATGTTATGGATACTTCTAAAATGAGGGTTGCTTTTATTATTATATTATGATTATTATGATATTATGATTATTGCAATTTTATGATTATTATGATATTATGATTATTGTGATATGATAATATGAAAAAGAAATTAGAGGTAGAAAAGGGATAATACTAGAAGAAGAGGAAAAGGAGGTAAAATAAAGGAAATTACATCACAGGTAGAGGCAAAGAAAACCTATAATAATTGAGGAGAAAAGGGGAGGGGGATGAGAATTGTGTTAATCTTCATCTCATCAGATTTGGCTCTGAGAGAATAGACATATTTGATATCATAAAGAAACTTGTCCTACCTTATAAGGAAACAGGAGGGAAAGGGGGAAAAGAAAGGGAATAGACTAATAGAAGGGAAAAACAGAAGAATTAAGGGAAAGGTGTAAAAAAGGGGATGAGGCTCTAAAGGGGGAAAATAGTTTGAGGGAAATGGTTATCAAAAGCAAAATACTAGGGAGGAGGGAAAGGGTATAGGAAAGAGAAAAGTATAATCTAGGACAAATACGATGGCAGGAAATACAGAATTAGTTATTTTAACTGTGAATGTGAATGGAATGAACTCTTCCATAAAGCGGAAGTGGATAGCAGACTGGATTAAAAACCAGAATCCAACAATATACTGTTTACAAGAAACACATTTAAAACATAATACATACAGAGTGAAGGTAAAGGACGGGAGCAGAATCTATTATGCTTCAAGTGAACAAAAAACAAAACAAAACAACAACAAAAAAAGCAGGAGTAGCAATCCTGATCTCAGATCAAGTCAAAGCAAAGATAGACCTAATTAAAAAAGACAAGGAAGGAAACTATATCTTACAAAAGGGTACCATAGGTAATGAAGCAATATCAATACTAAACATATATGCACCAAGTGGTATAGCATGTAAAGTCCTAGAGGAAAAGTTCAGAGAGATGCAAGAAAAAATAGACAGCAAAACTATACTAGTGGGGGATCTCAACCTTGCTCTCTCAGAATTAGATAAATCAAACCACAAAATAAATAAGAAAGAAATTAGGGAGGTAAACAAATTGTTAGAAAAGTTAGGTATGATAGATCTTTGGAGATAGATCTTTGAATGGAGAAAGTAGGGATTTTATTTTTTTCTGCGGTTCATGGAACTTATACAAAAATTGACCATGTTTTAGGGCAGAAAAACCTCAAAATCAAATGCAGAAAGGCAGAAATAGTAAATGCATTTTTTTCAGATCATGATGCAATAAAAATCGCATGCAATATAAGGCCAAGAGAAAATAGACCAAAAGGCAATTGGAAACTAAGTAATCTCATCCTCAAGAATGAATGGGTGAATCAGCAAATTACAGACACAATTACGAATTTCATCCAAGAGAATGACAATGATGAGACAACATACCAAAATTTGTGGGATACAGCCAAAGCAGTAATAAGGGGAAATTTTTTATCTCTAAATGCTTATTTGCATAAAATAGAGAAAGAGAAAATCAATGAATTGGGCTTGCAACAAAAAAAGCTAGAAAAAGAACAAATTAAAAACCCCCAATCAAATACCAAACTTGAAATCCTAAAAATAAAAGGAGAGATTAATAAAATTGAAAGTAAAAAAAAATAACTATTGAATTAATAAATAAAACTAAAAGTTGGTTTTATGAAAAAACCAACAAAATAAATAAACCCCTAGTCAATTTTATTAGAAAAATGAAGGAGGAAACTCAAATTGTTAGTCTCAAAAATGAAAAGGGAGAACTTTCCACCAATGAAGCAGAAATTAGAGTAATAATCGGGAGTTACTTTGCCCAACTTTATGCCAATAAATTTGATAACCTAAGTGAAGTGGAGGAATATCTACAAAAATATAGATTGCCCAGATTAACTGAAGAGGATATAAATTACTTAAATAGCCCCATTTTAGAAAAAAGAAATAGAACAAATCATTAATCAGCTCCCTAAGAAAAAAAATCCCCAGGACCAGATGGATTTACATGTGAATTCTACCAAACATTTAAAGAACAATTAATTCCAATATTATATAAACTATTTGAAAAAAATAGGGAATGAAAGACTCCTATCAATTTTTTTTATGACACAGACATGGTATTGATACCCAAATTAGGTAGAACAAAAACAGAGAAAGAAAATTATAGACCAATCTCCCTAATGAATATTGATGCAAAAATCTTAAATAAAATATTAGCAAAGAGATTACAGAAATTCATCTCCAGAATAATACACCATGACCAAGTAGGATTTATACCAGGAATGCAGGGATGGTTCAATATTAGGAAAACTATTAGCATAATTGACTATATCAATAACCAAATTAACAAAAAACATATGATTATCTCAATAGATGCAGAAAAGGCATTTGATAAAATCCAACATCCATTCCTATTAATAACACTAGAGAGTATAGGGATAAATGGACTTTTCCTTAAAATAGTCTATAGCATCTATTTAAAACCATCAGCTAGCATCATATGTAATGGTGATAAACTGGAACCATTCCCAATAAGATCAGGGGTGAAACAAGGTTGCCCACTATCACCATTACTATTCAGTATTGTATTAGAAATGCTAGTTTCAGCAATAAAACAAGAAAAAGAAATTAAAGGAATTAGAGTAGCTCATGAGGAAACCAAATTATCACTCTTTGCAGATGATATGATGGTCTACTTAGAGAACCCTAGAGAATTAACTAAAAAACTATTAGAATTAATCCACAACTTTAGCAAAGTTGCAGGATACAAAATAAATCCACATAAATCATCAGCATTTTTATACATCACTAACAAAATCCAACAGCAAGAGATACAAAGAGAAATTCCATTTAAAATAACTGTTGATAGTATAAAATATTTGAGAATATATCTGCCAAGGGAAACTCAGGATCTATATGAGCAAAACTACAAAACACTCTCCACACAAATAAAGTCAGATCTAAACAGTTGGAAAAATATCAAGTTCTCTTGGATAGGTCAAGTGAATATAAAAAAGATGACAATACTACCTAAACTAATCTATTTATTTAGTGCTATACCAATAAAACTCCCAGGAAATTATTTTTACTGACCTAGAAAAAACAACAAAAAAATTCATCTGGAAAAATAAAAGGTCAAGAATTTCAAGGGAATTAAAAAAAAAAGCAAATGAGGGTGGCCTAGCTGTACCATATCTAAAACTATATTATAAAGCAGTGGTCATCAAAACCATTTGGTACTGGCTAAGAAACAAGAGTAGTGCATCAGAGGAATAGGTTAGGTTCACAGGACAAAATACTCAATGACAATAGTAATTTGATAAACCCAAAGACCCCAGCTTTTGGGATAAAAACTCACTGACAAAAACTGCCAGGAAAATTGGAAACTAGTATGGAAGAAATTAGGCATTGACCCACACCTAACACCGTATACCAAGATAAGGTCGAAATGGATTCATGATCTAGACATAAAGAATGATATTATAAACAAATTAGAACAATGTAGGATGGTTTACCTCTCAGATCTGTGGAGGAGAAAGGGCTTTGTGACCAAAGAAGAACTAGAGATCATCATTAATCACAACATAGATAATTTTGACTATATCAAGTTAAAAAGTTTCTGTACAAACAAAATGAATGCAGACAAGATTAGAAGGGAAGCAATAAACTGGGAAAACATTTTTACATTCAAAGATTCTGATAAGGGCCTCATTTCTAAAATATATAAAGAATTGACTCAAATATATAAGAATTCAAGCCAATTGATAAATGGTTAAAAGATATGAACAGACAATTTTCAGATGAAGAAATTGAAACTATTTCTAGTCACATGAAAAGGTGCTCCAAATCTCTATTGATCAGAGAAATGCAAATGAAGACGACTCTGAGGTACCACTACACACCTGTCAGATTGGCTACAATGACAGGAAAAGATAATGATGAATGTTGGAAGGGATGTGGGAAAACTGGGACACTAATACATTGTTGGTGGAACTGTGAACGGATCCAACTATTCTGGAGAGTAATTTGGAGCTATGCTCAAAAAGTTATCAAACTGTGCATACCCTTTGACCCAGCAGTGTTTCTATTGGGCTTATATCCCAAAGAGATCTTAAAGGAAGGAAAGGGCCCCACATGTGCAAGAATATTTGTGGCAGCCCTTTTTGTTGTGGTTAGAAACTGGAAACTGGATGGATGTCCATCAATTGGAGAGTGGCTGAATAAATTATGGTATATGAATGTCATGGAATATTATTGTTCTGTGAGAAACGACCAGCAGGACGATTTGAGAGAGGCCTGGAGAGACTTGCATGAACTGATGCTGAGTGAAATAAGCAGAACCAGGAGATCATTATACACAGCAACAACAATATTACATGATGATCAATTCTGATGGACATGGCTCTCTGCAACAAAGAATTGTCTCAAACCAGTTCCAATTTTTCACTGAAGAAAACCATATATACCCAGAGAGAGGGATATGAAATATGGACCACAATATAACATTTTCATGCTCTCTATTGAGGTTTGCTTGCATTGTGTTTCCTTTTTCTAATTTTCTTTTTTTTTTTTGTAGATAGGATTTTTCTTGCACAACTTGTCAAGTATTTCAACATTATTAACATGTAGTGGACTTCCTGCCATCTAGGGGAGGGGAGGGGACTGGGGGTAAAATTTGTAATGGAAAGTTTTGTAAAGATCAATGCTGGGGAACACCCATACATATGTTATACAAATAAAAAGCTTTAATGAAAAAAAAAGATTAAAAAAATTAAAAAAAGAGATTTAACAAAAAAAGATATGAACAATTTTCAGGAGAAATTGAAACTATTTCTAGTCACATGAAAAGGTGCTCCAAATCACTATTGATCAGAGAAATTAAAATTAAGACAACTCTGACCCATATACCATAAATTATGGTATATGAATGTCATGGAATATTATTGTTGTGTAAGAAACGACCAGCAGAATGATTTTAGAGAGGCCTGGAGAGACCTACATGAACTGATGCTAAGTGAAATGAGCAGAACCAGGAGAACATTATACACAGCAACAAGACTATATGATGATCAATTCTGATGGACATGGTTCTCTTCAATAATGATGTGATTCAAAGAAGTTCCTTCTTATTGGACATCGATTGTTCAGCGATAAAGATAGTCACATACATCCAGAAAGAGGCCTGTGGGAACTGAGTGTGGGCCATAATACAGCATTTTAACGCTTTCTGTAAAAATTTCCTTGCATTTTGTTTTCCTTCTTAAGTTTTTTTTTTCTCTTTCTAGGTCTGATATTTCTTGTGCAGCAAGGTAACTGTATAGATATGTATACATATATTGGATTTGTCATATAATTTAATATATTTAAAAAAGTTAAAAGAAAAAACCAAGAAATTTGCCTTATTGACTGTCAAAGGTATACTGATGGCTGTCTTTCAGAGTAACAGTGACATCCAGTGGAGAAATGAATGAGGTATTCCTTTAAGGTTCCATCATTATATCTGAATCATGAATAGTGGTCTCTGTCTGGAGTAAAGATCCTGCCACTTAAACATATGGAATGAATTAATTAAAATTAAATTAAATTAAATTAAATTAAATATTAGCTAACATTGCTGAGTATAAATTAGTTAGAAAGAGCTATAATCAGTGACAACACAATCAAATTACATCCTCTTTTCCTACTATTTAATATAATGAAAGTATAACCCTTCTTAGTAATGATTGTTTCAGTTCAAAATTTTTTCTTTTATAAATCAGTATAAATATTAATTGCACATGTCTCAAAATGGTAAAAAAAAGCTCAAATGTCACACATGCTGAATTAAAATTGCATAAATTATATTTGTGTTCATCAAATAGAGTGCTAATGTTAATTCTGAGTATATAACATAGAATGTGCTGTGATTTTTGATAAAATGTTTTACTTCTTGCAAAACTATAAATTTTACAGGTTAAAACATAGTCAATGATTTATTACCTTTAAATAAGCAGTCAAATGAAGCTTTAAAATTATGAATATAGTGCATTTTAATATTTAAAAAGCATTCTTAAAAGTCTATAAGAACTTTATGATAAAGATTGAATGTGAAAAAGATTTGTAAAAAAAAAAACCAAAAACAAAACTTGCCCTCATTGCCTTTTACTTTTCTTGAAGGGTAAAAAGAGAAAGCTTCTGTGTAACCATAAATGATGTTAAAACAGATGTTTATAAAATGAAAAATAGTATTTAGTAAGAACTTTTTTTATACAATCCTGGTCAGTACAGCCCTCAGTAGGTCCTGAGTAAAATTGTTTTAAGTAAATGCAAAATGGAATACAAAGTTTATTAATAAGAGGTGTGAACAGTAAGTCTATTGTCTATGTTTTGCTGACCTCATTGTTTCAACCTTGACTCCATCTCTTCTAAAATCTTAGTTGTATATCACACAACTAATTTAACTTTTCCTTGTGCTGTTTTTAGCAATTTCACAATTTTCATTTTTTTTGTGGTGTTCTCCTTCAATGCTCATTCCATTAACAGACACGACTTGATCCCCACATTTCAGTCCCCCACGTCTATCAGCTATACCACTAAAAATGATCTGAGAAATGTAGATAGGAGAGTTTTGCTCTTTGCTTGCCATAGTACATATATATAATTTAAGATAGTTGTCACTACTGTCCTAGAGACACAGGAGGAGAAAAGTTATGAGAATGCCCCAAGATCACAGAGAGAGCAAATGCCTGAGATCCTGAAAAATGCTTTCTTAATCATGATGAAGTAAGTGGCAGAAAACCTCCAGAGTGTAGCACCGACATATCTAAATTGGGTTAAATAACCTTAAAAGTTCTACTACAGGAGAGTCTTTCCTTGACTCCCATTCCTACTGTCACGTTCTACATGTGAGGATGGTCAACTAGTCTCAACAAGGGAAGAAAACTATATAGGTAAAGCCATATTTACACATGAAGAAAATATTAATATCAATACTTTGAAATTTCTTTTAAATTAACACACACTGACCATACCTATTTAGAATATGGTCAGAAACATACAGAGAAATCAGTGAAAAAAAAAGGCAAAGATAGTGTTTAGAAGAATAGATTTTATTGAAATGTTTTTCTCCCTCACCAGAATTTCAACCAGCATTCCTCTCCCATCCTCTCTCAGACAGACATTTCAGATTACCAATGAGTGTTACAAAAAGGGTGAAAGGGGAAAAGACAGCAAATAACATATTACACACACACACACACACACACACACACACACACACACACACCCCTCATGTATCTGCAAATTGGTATGAGTTTTCTTCATTGAGAATGTGTTTTTCTTCATAATTTTGTCATATTCACAATTATTGATTTGAGGTTGTTCTGAACTTGAAGTTTTAGTTCTCTAAAAAGCTGCCTCAGAAAGGGAG
This sequence comes from Myrmecobius fasciatus, assembly GCA_023553655.1. Lineage (NCBI taxonomy): Eukaryota > Metazoa > Chordata > Mammalia > Dasyuromorphia > Myrmecobiidae > Myrmecobius > Myrmecobius fasciatus. The sequence continues at coordinate 1,804 of JAJPUD010008834.1, read as the reverse complement.
AGGGCAAGCAGGTACAGTGGACCTGACTTCCCTAGTGTCAAGGCTTTTCTTGTGTCCAGCTAACCAGGTGAGAAAAAGCAAAGAAGGAAAAGATAAAAACAATTTGAGGAAAACACCAGAAGTCAATGAGCAAAGTGTTGTCACCATCAACCCCTTGACAGCATCACTGCAAGTCACTGGCTGGCTTGAGAATCTGAATGGACGTTGTCTGCATGGGCTTTCCTGCTGGCATTGGAAACTGGCACCAGGTGTTGCTCAGCTCTACCAACAAAAACAGGGAAAGCACAAATAGGAACAGCATCTGGGGCAGGGCTCTGGCTCCACCCTTTCAACAAGAGCAGGACTGGGAATCAAGGAAAGATTATCTTGAACCTCAAAGATTTCTTCATTAGAACTCTGTTCATTTGCTGCACCTATTTCTGGGTTTCTTGAAGCAGATATGGTGACATCATCAACCAATGTGGAGCCTGATGATGGGCTTTCCTGCTCTTTCCATGGACTTCTTGTTTTGTATTCTTTGTGGTCTTCTTCTTGCACCTCTTCCCCTTCTACAGGTTTTCCACTTCCTTCAATCACCTTTGTGTAGTTGTTTTTTAACTTACTCTGCAGAATATGAAGGTGGAAGTCACCAGTGTGCATTTCTTGTTGTTGGAGGATGACTGTGAAGGAGAAAAAAATGGAGCATGGAGCATGGATTATGTGAGGAAAGGGTACACTCAAGTGGTCTTAAGGGAACAAAATTATGTAGGGAAACCATTTTTTTTTTTTTTTTGCTTTTTTTGCTAAGGCAATTGGGGTTAAGTGACTTGCCCAGGGTCACACAGCTAGGAAGTGTCTGAGACCAGATTTGAACTCAGGTCCTCCTGACTTCAGGGCTGGTGCTCTATCCACTGCGCCACCTAGCTGCCCCGAGAAACCATTTTTGAAAATGATGAAAATGTCAATATCAATACTTTGGAACGACTTCCAAATTAATACATTTGATTTTCCCTAGAGATTCATTCACTCACTCATTACAGGAGCAGATTCCCAAGAGTCTGAGCCCTTCTGAAGACTTTCCCAGCACCCCTTCTCCATACTCACCACAGTCATTGTTGTAGGTATCACTGACTTGATCATCATGACTGCAATTGTCACTGGGATCATTTCTGCTGCCATGCTTCTTATTGCTTTCATTAGAATGGTCACCTCCACTGTCATCACTGCTGCTGTGGTCACTGGCCTCAGCCTGGTATGCAGTTGGGAGGTCATGACACATCAGGGCATCTTCCAAATATTCCAAATGTCCTGGGACAAACTGGGGTGGCAGAGGAAGGAAGACAAATTCTTCCTCAGAGCTCTGTTCACTTCCACTGTTCTCTGGATCACTTGGTACTGCCATGGTGTCACCTATGGCCAACATGAAGCCTGAGGCAAAGTCTTGTTTATCGTCAGATAGGTTTCCTGATTCTATCTCTTTCTGCAGTTCTTTCTTTTCTCCCTCTTCCACAACTTCGTCACTTCTTTCTACAGTTTGTCTGTTGGAATAGTGAAACATCTCTTCCAGGTTGAGAAAGTGCAGTGTACACCACCTTTACCTAGAGATTAAGACTGTGAAAAGAATGATGAAGGAAATGGATTATCATCAGAGCTTAGGGTCATGTGTACTCAACTAAGAACAAAATTACAGGAATATTTCACAGTGAAATGAGAAAATACAGTATTTATTTTGAATTCCTTTAAATTCCAAGTCTGTATCTGGAATCATCTCAATGCCCATAGCAGCTATTCTCAACATTTCCAGCCCTCCTCTTCAGTTTTTCTT
>JAJPUD010008833.1:18906-82786 GCA_023553655.1 Myrmecobius fasciatus | reverse complement strand
TGGAGGTGGTTTGAAACATTTCATTGTTGAAAAGAGCCATGTCCATCAGAATTGATCGTCATATAGTACTGTTGTTGCCGTGTATAATGATCTCCTGGTTCTGCTCATTTCACTCAGCATCAGTTCATGTAAGTCTCTCCAGGCCTCTCTGAAATCATCTTGCTGGCCATTTCTTACAGAACAATAATATTCCATAATATTCATATACCATAATTTATTCAGCCATTCTGCAATTGAAGGGCATCTATTCAATTTCCAGTTTCTAGCCACTACAAAAAGGGCTGCCACAAACATTCTTGCACATGTGGGGCCTTTTCCTTCCTTTATGATTTCTTTGGGATATAAGCCCAATAGAAATGCTGCTGGCTCAAAGGGTATGCACAGTTTGATAACTTTTTGAGCATAGCTCCAAATTGTTCTCCAGAATGGCTGTATCCGTTCACAGCTCCACCAACAATGCATCAGTGTCCCAGCCCTCCCACAACCCCTCCAACATTCATCCTTAACTTTTCCTGTCATTTTAGCCAATCTGACTGATGTGAAGTGGTATCTCAGGGTTCTCTTGATTTGCATTTCTCTGATCAACAGTGATTTGGAGCACCTTTTCATATGACTATAAATAGTTTTAATTCCATCCTCTGAAAATTGTCTGTTCATATCCTTTGACCATTTATTGATTGGAGAATGGCTTGAATTTTTATAAATATGAGACAATTCTCTATATATTTTAGAGATGGGACCTTTATCAGAACCCTTAAAAGTAAAGATGATTTCCCAATTTATTGCTTCCCTCCTAATCTTGTCTGCATTGATTTTGTTTGTACAAAAACTTTTTAACTTAATATAGTCAAAGTTATCTATCTAGTTTTCAATTAAGAGTTCCAGTTCTTCTTTGGACATAAATTTATTCCATCTCCATACATCTGAGAGGTAAACTATATTACATTCTTCTAGTTTACTTATAATAATACTCTTTATATCCAGATCATGAACCCATTTAGATCTTATCTTGGTATGTGGTGTTAGATGTGGGTCAAGCCCTAATTTCTTCCACACTAGTTTCCAGTTTTCCCAGCAGTTTTTGTCAAATAGTGAATACTTATCCCAAAAGCTGGGGTCTTTGGGTTTATCAAAAACCAAATTGCTATAGTTATTGCCTAGTTTGTCTTGTGATTCTATCCTATTCCACTGATCGACTACTCTATTTTCTTAGCCAGTACCAAATGGTTTTGATGACCGCTGCTTTATAATATAGTTTTAGATCTGGTACAGCAAGTCCACCATTGTCAGCCTTTTTTTTTCATTAATCCCCTTGAAATTCTTGATCTTTTGTTTTTCCAAATGAACTTTGCTACTATTTTTCCTAGATCTGTAAGATAATTTCTTGGGAGTTTGATTGTTATGGCACTAAATAAGTAAATTAGTTTGGGTAGTATTGTCATTTTTATTATATTCGCTCATCCTACCCATGAGAATTTTAAGTTTTTCCAATTGACTAGGTCTGATTTGATATGTGTGGAAAGTGTTTTGTAGTTTAGGTCATATAGTTCCTGACTTTCCCTTGGCAGATAAATTCCCAAATATTTTATACTATCAACAGTTATTTTGAATGGAATTTCTTTTTGTATCTCTTGCTGCTGAACTTTATTGGTAATATATAAAAATGCTGATGATTTATGTGGATTTATTTTGTATCCTGCAACTTTGCTAAAGTTGTGAATTGTTTCTAGTAGTTTTTTAGTTGAGTCTTTAGGGTTCTCTACGTATATCATCATGTCATCTGCAAAGAGTGATAATTTGGTTTCCTCATTACCTACTCTAATTCCTTTAATCTCTTTTTCTTCTCGTACTGCCAAAGCTAACATTTCTAAGACAATATTAAATAATAATGGGGACAGTGGGCAGCCTTGTTTCACTCCTGATCTTATTGGGAATGGTTCTAGTTTGACTTCATTACATATGATGCTTGCCCAGTTCATTAATCTTCTCCTTCTCTGTTTTACGCAAGTAAGCATCTAGAGATATAAAATTACCCCTTATAACCGCTTTAGCCGTGTCCCACAAATTTTGGTATGTTGTCTCATTGTTGTCATTTTCCTGGATGAAATTTTCGATTGTGTCTATAATTTGCTCTTTCACCCATTCATTCTTCAGGATTAGATTATTTAATTTCCAATTAACTTGTGGTCTATTTTCTCCTGGCCTTATATTACATGTGAGTTTTATTGCATCATGATCTGAGAAGGATGCATTTACTATTTCTGCTTTTCTGCATTTGATTTTGAGGTTTTTATGCCCTAACACATGATCAATTTTTGTATAAGTTCCATGAACCCCTGAGAAAAAAGTATACTCCCTTCTATCACCATTCAATTTCCTCCAGAGATCTATCATACCTAACTTTTCTAGCCTTTTGTTAACCTCCCTAACTTCTTTCTTATGTATTTTGGAATTTGATTTATCTAATTCTGAGAGAGCAAGATTGAGATCTCCCACTATATAGTATTACTGCCTATTTCTCCTTGCATCTCTCTTAGCTTCTCCTCTAGGAATTTGGATGCTATACCACTTGGTGCATATATGTTAAGTATTGATACTGCTTCATTGTCTATGGAACCCTTTAGTAAAATGTAGTTTCCTTCCTTATCTCTTTTAATTAGATCTATTTTTGTTTTTACTTGATCTGAGATAAGGATTGCTACCCCTGCCTTTCTTTGTTCACCTGAAGCATAGAAGATTCTGCTCCAGCCCTTTACCTTCATTCTGTATGTATCTCTATGTTTTAGATGTGTTTCTTGTAAACAACATATTGTAGGATTCTGGCTTTTAATCCAGTCTGCTACCCGCTTCTGTTTTATGGGAGAGTTCATCCCATTCACATTCACAGTTAAAATAACTATATCTGTATTCCCTGCCATCTTATTTACCCAGAGTTAGGATTTTCTCTTCCCTTTCCCCTCTCTCCCTTCCCCCCTCCCCAGTACTTTGCTCTTGATGACCACCTCCCACCAATAATCCTCCTCCCTTTAGAGTCCCTCCCTCCCCTTTATACCTTTCCCCTAATCCTTCTATTAGTTTATCCCTTTCCTTTTCTCCCCTCCCTCCTACCTTCCCACAAGGAGGGTCAGTGCTTTCTTTGAAGCCAAATGTGTCTGATATACTCTCTTAGAGTCCAATCTAATGAGAGTAAGGTTTACACAACACTCAGCGCCCTCCCTTCTTTCCCTCAATTATATTAGATCTTCTATGTCTCTTTATGAGATTTTGCCTTATTTTACCTCCTTTATTTTTACTTTATTTTGCCTCCTTTCCCCCCTCCCCCCTTTTTCTTTTTCAGTATGGTATCCCTTCCACCTCTAATTTCTTTTCCATTATTATCAAAGAAAAATCAAATTATACTGCCATGCTTTAAAGGATACCTATAGTAGAAATATAGTTCTCAAGAGTCTTCCTTTTTACCTTTTTATGCTTCTCTTGAGTTCTCTATTTGGAGGTCAAATTTTTTGTTCAGATCAGGTCTTTTCATTAGAAATAGGTGAAATTCTCCTGTATCATTGAATGACCATCTTCTTCCCTGGAAGATGATGCTCATTCTAGCTGGATAACTTATTCTTGGCTGTAATCCAAGTTCTTTTGCCTTTCAGAATATCTAGTTCCAGGCCCTTTGATCCTTTAAAGTGGAAGCTGAGAGATCCTGTGTAATTCTAATGACAGTTCCTCGGTGTTTGAACTGTTTCTTTCTAGCTGCTTGCAATATCTTTTCCTTGGTGCGATAGTCCTGAAAATTGGCCACGATATTCCTTGGGGTTTTAATTTTGGGGTGTCTTTATGGAGGTGATCTGTGAATTCTTTCAATGCCAATTTTGCCTTCTGATTCTAATACATCAGGGCAATTCTCTTTCATGATTTCCTGGAAGATAGCATCCAGGTTCTTTTTTTCATCGTGGCTTTCAGGGAGTCTGATAATCCTTAAATTGTCTCTCCTGGATCTGTTTTCCAAGTCAGTTGTTTTTCCTAGGAGATGTTTCATATTTTCTTCTATTTTTTCATTTTTTTGTTTTTGTTTAACTGATTCTTGAAGTCTTATTGAGTCATTTACTTCTATTTGTTCAATTTTAATTTTTAAAGTATTATTTCCTTCAGTTATCTTTTTTAGCTCCTTTTGTAGCTGGCCAATTGAGTTTCTTGATTCAATGCATTCTTTTTCCATTTTGCCAGATTTATTTTTCAGTGAATTGTTGTCTTTTTCCAATTCACCAATTTTGTTTTTCATTGAATTGTTGTCTTTTTCCAATTCACCAATTTTGTTTTTCAGTTCACCATTTTTATTTTCCAGTGAATTGGTGATTTTTTCCAATTCACCAATTTTGTTTTTCAGTGAACTGTTTTCTTTTTCCAATTCACCAGTCCTATTTTCCAGTTTTTGATATTTCTGTTGCCCTGATCTCAATTTATTTCCCCATTCTTCTTCTAGCTCTCTTTTGAGATTCTTAATGCAATCATCCAGGTAAGCCTTCTGAAAGGGAGACCAACTTAAGTCTGCCTTTGTGGCTTCATCTGGGATTGTTTTCATGTCAGGATCTGGGGACTGTTCTATTTTTTCTCCGTAAAAGCTTTCTATGGTGAGAGCTCTCTTCTGCTTCTTGCTCATGATTTAAAGTTGGGATATTGGTCAAAACCAGAGAAAACTGCAAGAATTTGTATTTGCCCTGGGGCAGTTTGCCGAGTTGACTTCAGGTCTGAGGCTGGTCAGGCTAGATTCGCACTAGGACCACGTTTTCAGCTGCTCTGGATCCACCTTTTACCAAAGGCAGATCTGCAAAAGCACCTGCCCGCAAGCAGAGCAAAGTGGCCCAGGTGTCTCCCAGGGGCTTCCTGGGTGCCTTAAATTCGCCCCTCTATCACAGCCCTGACTTCCACCCTGGCTGGAGTGTGATTGTGACCAGTGGCCGATTTCCCCTGAGGCTAACCTTCTCCAGAGTTCTTTCAACGTAGATTTTTGATAGAAGTGCCTTGTAGTCCAAATGTTTGGCCGAGCCCTCACTCAAAAACCAGTTTGAAGGCTCACTTTCTCTGGGTCTGAGGGAAGGTCCCAAAGGAATTCAGAGAAAACTGTCTGCAGTTCGCCATCTTGGCTCTGCCCCCCTGTTTTTTGTTTTTTAACTCTCAAAGCTTAGCACAGTTTCTAGCCCATTGCAGACATTGAATAAATTCTTAGTGATTGACTGACTTAGCTCAGTTGATAAAATCATAGATGACCCAGAATGTAATCACAAAGTATAAATTAGTTAATAAAATAATTTTTTATGTAAACCCCAAACACAGTTATAGAGAGATAGTTGCCAAGCTATATTTTGTAGAATCAGTTTCAAGAATCATTATCCAGAGGTATTATGAGGTTCATATGAAATTAATGAATAAGAGAGGGAGGGAATAAACATTTATTTAGGGCCTACTCTATCAGACACTGTGCTAATCATTTTACAAATATTTGATGTCAGACCCATTGTAAATCTTAAAGCACCAATTACTCATTTTTATCATTAGCCTTCAGTCAGTAGTCCTCCAGTCTTGTGATGACTTCACCTCCTAAAAAAGCTATTGCCCTCCTACTGAGCTCAAGCAATGTTTATAGAGTAACACAGGAGTTTGCTGGCATATGTTTAACACCCAGATTCTGAGTCTGGATTGAAGGGTGGGGCTAAGGGGGAAAGAGCGAGAATGAGGGAGATGCATACACTTTTAAGTTTAGCCTGCATTATTAACATTTTTAAAAGTCTAGACAACTAAGCAAAAAAAAATCATATTCTAATCTGTACCAATTATCAGTTTCTAAGGAGATAAATAATCATTGAAAATTTAATAATTAGTATTGTTAAGCAAATTACAGCTGGCACCAGTAAAATCCTGGCATTATTCTTCATTTTGAGCAGAGTGCTGGCTATGAAATCAAGATACTTGCCAACATGGAGAGCCAGCTGAGTGGCACAACCAGCATATACACTATTATTTCTTTCATTATTAGTTCCAGAAAAGTTATGTGGGGACTCTACAAATAGAAGGAAAGTTTCTATATACTGAAATTCTAGGACTTATGACTTATCTTTGCCTGACAATTTCCTCATTATCATTACCATTTTTTAAAAGGATATTCTGTTTATTTGTGGTAGAATGTGGCCCATATTTCTTTTTAAAGGTTTGCTTTGTGTCAACTTTTCTTACAATATCATTTTATTAAATGTCTTTGCTAAAATCCAATTGGCCCTACTGGCTGATTGTTAATAGGAAATACACTTGTGGGTGTTTATAAGCAGAAGCAGTAGTAAGAGCAACTACCTACAATGATAGTTTTAGAACCCAAGGATATCAACTCCCTTTGGGTAAGACATCCTGCAAGATTGAGTTGAAGTTGAGAAAGTAGTTTAGAAAGGGTTTTACACAAAAAAGAAAACATGAAATATTTCTGTCTTAAGATAATAACATGTATCAAATATATGTTAATAAGAAGTATTACTAGAGGAAGGCTTAGCAGAGCTGGAAAGGCACATGCAGTCTTTGGAGGAGTGAAAAGATAGTAAGAACTTCTACTGAGAAATCATTTCAGTATGATGACTTAGTTCCCAGATAACTAAATATCAGTATAAATTAGTAGTATTTAAAATATGAAAATGATTTATTAGGCAGCAAGATGGTATAGTGAATACATCACTAGGTTTGAAATCAAGAAAACTTAAATTTAAATCCAGCCTCAGACACTTATTAGCTATGTAATGAAGACATCACATAACCGTAGTCTGCTTCAGTTTCCTTAACTGTAAAAAGGAAATAACAAAAGCATCTACCACACAGGGCTATTGTATGGATCACATAAAATAATATTTGCAAAGCATTTAGCAGACTGTCTGTCAAATAGTCGATATAACATAAATATTTATTAATATTATTAATATTTATTGCTATCTTATCAGAAGATTCATTCCATAGTTAATTGGAACTTTATTGCATCTACAAGTTAATTTCACTGAATGAAGAACTTACTTATTTTTAAAAACTTATGCAATTGGGATACACTAAATATCTGTGAGAAAGGCAGACAGAGAGATAGGTAGAGATAGGACAGGGAGAACTGTTGTCAATGTAATAAAAGAGACAAAATACAAAAACCATAGAAACAAAATACAAAATAGATAGATAGAGGACAGATAGATATGACATGATATGATATGATATGATATGATGTGATATACGATATGACAAATTAAGGATAGTCTCAGATAATTAAGATTTAGGAGAGGTAAAACTTCTTGAAGAAGATAGGGCTTTAGACGAAATTTGAAGGAAGCCAGTGAGGCTAGAAGCAGAAATTATGAGGGAGAATATTCTATGCATAGGAAACAGTGAGTGAAAATGTCCAGAGCAGAGAAATTTAATATCCAAAGAAGCCAGTGTCAGTGCATTACAGAGTTAGGGGTTAGTAAGATGTAAGAAAATTACAAAGTTAGGAGGGGTTCAAATAATGAACTGTTTTGAACAACAAACATAATTTTATGTTTTATCCTTGGAGATAATAAACATGATATCATCAGGCCTATGCTTTAAAAAGATTAATTTGATAGCTGAGTGGAAAATGGACTGAAATAAAAAGATATTTCATAAAGCAAGGCAATGTTACTGTGAGAATCCCAGTGTGAGTTAAGGAAGGCCTGCACCAAAGTGGTCCCAAAGTGTTGTCAGTACAAGAGATGTTATGAAAGCAAAATTGGATACAGGGGATTAAAAGAATGAGTAGTCTAGAACAGTATATATTGTGAACTTGTGTGACTGTTCTTTTAACATTTTTTCTTTGTTGTTTTTTTTTCATAATTTTTCATTGGTAATACGTTCACAGTAGAGATCATTGATTGTTTTTACATATGTTTTAAATTGAGAGCACCAATTAAAAGGAAATGGGATGGATATTTTTGAAAGTTTGAGGAGAGAATTATAGCAATCAATTAAAAGGAATAAAAAAAAAAGATAGCCCTACTGCAGATGTGCTTTTGTTACTAGATGCTATAAATTCATAGATGATCTACTTAGTATGATTGACACTTCATTTTGCTAGTTCAGAAGCACATGAGTAGGGATAGGGGATATAGATAGTGAAAATAATTTAGGGTTGGGGTTTGATGAACCATAAAAGTTTATTAGAATGAAAATAAAGAATTTGAGAATAGAGGATAGGAGAGATAGGAACTAGTTCAACGTAACTTGTTCAATAGTTACAATATTGTTGATATTGTAAAAGAAAGAACATGGCAATATAACGAAGTGTGGGGAGATTTCATGTCACAGCTAAAGATGAACAAAAGGTTGAGAAATAGGGATAATTGAAATAAGATAGGATTGAATAAAATAACTTTACAATTCTTGATGACATAATAAAATGTTTATAGGTGACAGCAAGATCAAGAGTATAAATATCTTTTCAGGTAAATGAGATCTGGTTAGCAGATAAAGTAAGCAGTAAAAGAACTAAAAGGTAAGGGTTTTTTGGATGAACACCAGTATTTATGATGGAAGAAAATGGAATAAATAGGGATCCCCTGAACAAGGCAAGGAGTTTATTAAGAAAAAAGGGAGATTGTTCTGGATATTGGCAGTGTTGGTAGATAATAGATATTCAATTGGGTAATGAATTTATAAAATGACTCTCAAAAGAGAATTGATTATCACTTGATATGGCTACAAATTTATAATTAGATTAGCATCTATGTGATTAGCACCTTTTCAGGGTAGAAGGTTAGTCAAAGGACAGCTCTCAAATATTAAAGAAAACAATAATATAAAACAATAATTATAAAATTTCAAATTAATCAGTGACAATCAAGTACCAAATACCAAAAGGATTCCACACTGCAACATACTCAGCAAGTAGTCTCCTATCTTCTGACATAAGACCATTAAGAAATGGGAATCCATTATTTTTCTAGGTAACCCATTCCACTTCTTGGCAATTTAATTTGTAACAAGTTGTTTGTAGTTGATTGTTTTCTCATAAAATAAAGTTTAAATATGTTCCTTTTAAAATTCTACCCATTGCTGCTGGTTATTTGTTCTGAAGGACAACAGAATAAATCTGTTTGTTTGTTTGTTTTTCCCCAAATGATACTTCCAATTACTTTATTTAATATTGTTATCCTGGCCATTCTTAGTTTTACATATTCCAAAATAAAAACCCTCAGGTTCTTCAACTAATTTTTATTAATCGGGAGCTCAACAGCAGCTTCACCATCCTGATTGTCTTTCTTTGGGCACTATCCTGTTTGTGATCAAAACAGGGAAAAATAGAGAGAGGCAATTGCCATTTTAGCTATAGAAATTCTGCTGTGTTTGAGAAATCAGAGAAACATGTTTCAAAATTCCTTTTACAATTTCTATTGCTAACTGTATTTCCCTCCTTTTATTCTCTCTCTTCTTTCACTCTGTCCCTCCCCAAAAGTATTTTGGTTCTGACCATGCCCTCTCCCAATATGCACTCTCTTTTATCATACTCCCCTCTTCTTATAACCTATTATATCCTTCTTATATCCTATTCCTCTTCTATTTTCCTGCAGGGAAAAGATAAATTTTTATACCCTTATTGAGTATGTATGTTATTTCCTCTTTGAGACAGTTGTGATGAGAGTAAGCTTCACTCTGTCACCTTCTTCTCCCCCTCTTCCCCTCCACTGTAAAAGCTTTTCCTTGCCTCTTTTTTATGGCAGATAATTTGTACCATTCCACTTCTTCCTTTCACTTACTCCCAGTACATTCCTCTTTCATTCCTTAATTTCATTATTTTTTAAAAGATATTATCCCTTCACATTCAACTCACACCTGTGCCTTCTGTCTACATATACTCCTTCTAACTGCTAAAATAATGAGAAAATTCTAATGAGTTAAAAAGTATCATCTTCTCGTGTAGGAATGTAGATAGATAAACTTTATTAATTCCTTTATGATATCACTTTCCTGATTTTCTCCTTATGCTTCTCAGAGTCCAATATTTGAAAATCAAAATTTCCACTCAGCTCTGGTCTTTTCATCACAAATGTTTGAAAATCCTGTATTTCATTGAATGACAAACTTTTCCTCTGAAGGATTATATTCATTTTTGCTGGTTAGGTAATTCCTGGTTGTAACCCTAACTCCATTGTTCTCTGAAATATCATATTATAAGTCCTTCTTTCCTTTAATGTAGAAACTACTAAATCTTATGTTATCCTGACTGTGGCTCCACTATACTTGAATTATTTCTTTCTGGATGCGTGCAATATTTTCCTTTGACCTAGGCCATGTGGGATTTGATTATAATATTTCTGGGAGGTTTCAAAGTGGGAGGTGATTGGTGGATTGCTTGTTTCTATTTTATCCTCTGGTTCTAAAATATTAGGACAATTTTCCTTGGTAATTTCTTGAATGATAATGTCCAGGCTTATTTTTTTTAATCATGACTTTAAGGTAGACCAATAATTTTTAAATTTTTTCTCCTGGATTTATTTTCCAGGTCAGTTGTTTTTCCAGTGAGATATCTTACATCTTTTTTCATTTTTTTGGTTTTGCTTTATTATATTTTGATTTCTCATAAAGTCATTAACTTCCATTTGCTCAATTCTATTTTTAAGGAATTATTTTCCTCAATGAGCTTTTGTACCTCCTTTTTCAATTGAGAATTTTGCTTTTTAAGGCATTCTTCTCCTCATAAGCTTTTTGCATTTCTTTTCACATAACTCTCAATTCTTCTTTTCCTATTTTTTCCTCTATCTCTTTTACTTGATTTTCAAAATCCCTTTTGAGTTTTTCCATGGCCTAACAAATTCTTATTTTTCTTAGAGGCTAAGGATGCAAGAGATTGGACTTTGTTATCACCTTCTGAGTGTGTTTTTTGATCTTCCTTGTCATCATAACTTTCAGTGGTCAGAAACTTTTTTGCTATTGTTGTCTGCTCATTTTCCTAATGTATTATTTGGCTTCTAACTCTTTGCTAAAGTAGGGCTCTATTTCCCAGGGTGCAGGGTGCACTATCTCACACTTCAAGGGTTTTCTACAGCTGTTTTCAGAAATCCTTCTAGGAACCTGATCCCAAGTCCTCTTTTCTGCTCTGAAGTTGTTAGGAGTGTCCCCACCCTATTGTAGCTTTAAGATCTAGTGTGCCTAATCAACAGAGTTTTGCTTTGCTGAAGCTTGGTTTAGGGATGGAACCCACACTGTGCTGGTATGGTTTTCACTAGGACTACACATAAGACTCCCATCCCATTGCCACAAACTCTCCATTGACCTTCTGAGTCTTCCTTGGTGTTCTTGGGTTGAAAGGTCCAAAAGCTTCTAACATTGTTTCAGAGGTCCTGCCTCACTGATGATGAAGTTCAGCCAAGACGGGACTGGGGCTAGGGTGTTTCAGGGCCTGGATCAGAGTTGGGCCTGGGGTTGGGGCCCAGACTGTGCAGGTGTGACCTGTGCTGGAATTGCATGCTTGGCTCCCACTCTGGTTCCACAGAGCTTTTCTGCTGACTTTCTAAGTTGCCTTTAGCTGGACAATGTTCTACACTGTCTTTTTGGGTGTTCTGACACTCTAAAAATTGTTTACAGTTATTATTTAAAGGAATTTAGAGCAGTTTGGTGAGTGTCTGCCTTTAATGCATCAATTTGGCTCTGCAAGTTTTGCTACTCTTAATCCATCAAGATTATATTGCCTTTTTTTTCACCTGCCCCATCTCAGTATTGTCTCATGATGAGTTTATAATACATAAAAATTTTGAGATCTTTATTCAAATAACCACATAAGCATACCTTTCTATTTTTTTTAAATTTATAAGCCTAGCTTCTTTTTACCCATTTTATGTTGTCACATTTTCTTTATTGAATAACCAATAAGCATTTATTAAGAAATTACTAAATTCCAAATACTGTGTTAACCACTGGAAATATAAAAAAAAGGCAAAATAATGGACCTATCTGTCAAGGTGCTCACCTTGTAATGGATACATGCAAATAACTATGTACATCAAGATATGTGTGATGTACATGGGAAGTAATCTCAGAGGGAAGTTACTAGCAGAAAGAGATGGCAGCAGGGATGCTAGGAAAGAACTCTTATAGACATAGAAGTTGAGCTGAGGAAGCCAGGGAATCCAGGAAGTAGAGGTGAGGAATGTGAACATTTTAGACATGGAGAAAAGCCAGGAAAAACTCACAGAATCAGAATAGGGAGTGTCATATTCAAGAAATAGCAAGAAAGTTAGCTTTGACAGATTATAGAGAACATGGAAGGGAGAAAAGTGTAAGAAAACTGAAAAGGTGGAAAAATGCAATGTTGCAAGGGACTTCATATGTCAAACAAAAGATTTTATATTTAATCCTGATACTAAAAGGGAGTTTCTAGTGTTTACTGAATGGGGGAGAAAAATCGATATAATTAAAACTGCTCTTTAAAGAGGTCAATTTTGTAGTTGAACAAAAGAATGGAATTAAGTGCAGAGAGAGCGAGACAGCAGGGAGATGATCTGGAAGACTATTTTAATAACTCTGATGTGAGCTGATTAAGTCCTGTACCAGGATGGTACAGTATGAAAAGAAAGAAGAGGAAATATATGAAAGATGCTGCATAGGGAAAAATGACAAGATTTGACAACAGTTTGGATTTGTGGGGTGAGTACAAATTAGAATGACACTAAAATTGTGAGGCTGAACAACTGAGAAAATGGTGGTGCCCTCCACAGTTTCATTTTACTAGATTCTGCCTAATTTTCTACCCTGTAAAAGCATTTTTGCATAATGACTATGTCATCCAGTGTTTTCTCTCCACCTATTACTCCCATCTTCCTAATAGCTACAAATTTGATGTGTATGCCAACTATGACTTTAACAAAAAAATAATGACAAAAATTAAATTACAGAAGGCCATGCACAAATACTCTAAACACTACACTGGAGACTTCTTACTTCATTGACATTGATGACTACTGTTCCTTTTTTTCTACCATTACCATAAATATCTAGTCTTTTTCTTCCTTTCTCTTTCTTCTTCATGTTGCTGTCAACTCTCAGCTACATCTATATCCTGAGCCCAAAGCCCACTAGAAATTTAAAATTAAGGTGAGTTTCATTTTCTTTCACCCAAAATCATTTTATTTAACTTCATATGAGTTAAATGCAATGGGCAGACAGTTCACGGGGTGGAAAAAGATGTTGGGAGAGGGTGTGTTTTGTGTGCTTCTGTATAGTTTATATTGAAGGTGTTGTGTGAAATTTAATACCTTCACCAGAGTTAAGAAAAACAGAAATGGGGCCATGGGCTGAATGCTACCTTTTTCAGAATTGGTCTCCTTGTCTCCTGGTATTTAGAACTGATAATTGTGTAATTGTGAAACCACAGACATAATTGGACTCCAATCATTTCTGAGTTCCCAGTTACAAAGTGCTGGTTCAGTTATTTGTGTGCTGTAGTTCAAATTGTAATAGAAAATATACCACTTAAATGGACTATTTCAAGAGTTTCTGATGTATAATGGAAAATTGGTCTCTCTCTCTCTCTCTCTCTCTCTCTCTCTTTTCTCTCTCTTTCTCTTTCTCTTTTTCTCCCTCTCTTTCCTCTTCAATCTCTCCTTTGTTCCCTATTCTCTTTTTTGTTCCCACCTCTTCTCTAACAAATCTAAGCGACGCGACTAATTTCTCTGGAATTATGAAATCGAATTAGTCATTCCCAAATAATATTTTTGAAACTATACTAATTTTTGGAGTTCATTTAAGTTTTCTTTCATTTATTTTTGAAATAACATACTTTTTTAATCATCCAGTTTGGACCTTCATTTTGGAATGTTTTATGGTGTTACTAGTATATGTAATAATATGCAGTGTTTTATATATTGCAGAAACCTCTGAAGAGATTTTTTTTCTCATGCCTCCTTTTATATTTCATTGTATATTAGCAGAGACGATTAGAGAAATATATGGATTTCCCTATGTGTTAGTCAGACTTGTGGTGGAATTTTGATGTATAATATTTTAGTTTTTCACCTGAGTGTGAGAGTATAAATTACAATTAATCTTAAATCCCCAATGCTAGTTGGGAGATTCATATGTTCTGGGAGTTTAATTGGTATTGGATTCTAAGGAGAAAACACAAACACACACACACACTTTCACTTTTCTCCTACTGTCAGTTTTTGTCTAATTTTAATTTTGCCCTTCTTTCCTAATGTCTTTAACTTGGAATAGGTCCTTGGATTTCTCGTCAAACAAGTTATATTATCTCTGCAGTCCACCAGAGGGTGCTACATACAGGATGATTATCCTACCAAAGATTACTGACATGGAAAAAAAAAATTAATAATTCATACATAGCAAATTAAAACCAAAAGCACTTTTTTAATAACAAAGTAAGTCCAAAGGATTTCATTGATATGGATAGTCTCTCCATCCATGAAGACTGTAAATCATTCACAACTCCCTGTGCTCTTAATTTCTCATTCTTCTTGACTTACCTTCAAGCTTTTGCTGCTTTTGATCATATTCTCCTTCTTCATTCTCTTTTCCCTCTAGGTTTTTGGCATACACACCACTCTCTTATGATTCTCCTCCTACCTGGATTACCACTCCTTCTCAGCCTTCTTTTTTGAATTTTCATCCAGATTGTACCCTCTAATCATAGATATCTCTCAAAGTTCTTTCCTGGTTTCTTCTCTTTTTTTCCTATATTACATCATTTGATGGTCTCATAAACTCCCAGATATTTAATTGCCCTCTCTGTGCTGATGATTTGCAAATATATTTAATTTGCGCTCACCTCTCTGCTGACCTTTAATGTGGCATATTCAAGCACCTATCAAATATATTAAACCGAGTAGATATCTTAAACTAAACATATCCAAAATAGATCTCATATAGATAGATAAGAAGATAGATACATAGATATTATACCTACATAGATATTAGAGATATAGAAATATCATACAATATCTGTAGCATAGTAAGTGCTTAATAAATGTTGATTGATTGATGGAATTCTTGTCCATGTCCTCTCATAAATTACATGGAACAAGTATTCTACCTATGCTAGATTTCTTCTTTAGGTTTTTTGTTTTGTTTTGTTTTTGTTTTTTGTTTTTTTTACATTGCAGAAATACCAGTGTAGATCCCTTGATCATCCCTTGGTCTCACTATATTATTAGCAATGCACAAAGAACAAAATACAAATATTATTATCCATTCCCAATTTACATATGAGAAAATTTATATTGAGGGATAGAGGAGGGCAATAAATTTAAACTTCGGGGCAGCTAGGTGGCGCAGTGGTTAGAGCACCAGCCCTGAAGTCAGGAGGACCTGAGTTCAAATCTGGTCTCAGACACTTCCTAGCTGTGTGACCCTGGGCAAGTCACTTAACCCCAATTGCCTAAGCAAAAAAAAATAAATAAATAAAATAAAATAAATAAAATAAATTTAAACTTCAAACATTACCATTTTCAAATTTTTTCCCAAAGTTGATCTTGTCCACATGAGAACATCAATTCATTTTATCTACTAAGTCAGTTAAAATGGCCTCAAAAAAGTAATAACTACAGACTTATACATCTCCAGACATGCAGGCTGTCGTAAGGGTATGGAACTGGCTTTGTACTAGATCCTAACACCAGTGCTATCCTTTCTACTGGATCATCTCATCATTTACTTTTAACAACTGTTGTTTAAGAACTGTTGTTCTTGAAATAACTAATATGTATGTTTACATATAGAAGTATATTAATGTACATATAACACATATATAGGTACACATAATTGCCCCTATTCACATACATGTCAGTGATATGTATTCATGGGTATGTGTGGGTGTGTGTGGTTTACTTTTATCCCATTGAAATATAAAATTCTTGGAAACCGGTATTACTATTTAGCTTTTATTGTTTCCCCAGTGCTTGGCATATAGGAAGCATAAAATAAGTTTTAATTAACTGACTAAATTATTAATTTTTTTTTCATTTTGGTTCAGTAAATTCTCTTATTTCCTACCATTCTTTTTAGTCTTCATGTTTTAGACATTAAATTTTCATCTGACTTAGAAAAAATCATTGTAATTACAGCAATAATAATAGAATTTATGTAATATTTTCATACTCATAAAATGTATACTCTACATTATTTCATTTGATCTTTACAGCATTCCTATGAAGTAGGTGCTATTGTTATCCTCATTTTATAGAGGAGGCAAGTGAGACACTGAGTTTTGTGTGGCACAGGTTAGTATCTAAAGGAAGTTTGAATTCAGATCTTCCTAACTACAAAGCCAGCACTCTGTTCATTATGCCACTTTAAGAAATTCATGCTCTTAATATATGGAAAGACCTAGTAATAATCCCACCCACCACAAGAATCTCCTTTAAAATATCTTTGATAGATATCAGGCCAAGTGTTGTTCAAACACTTGGATTTAAATGCTTAAAAACCAACCAGATGCTATTTACTTTCAAATAATTTTAGGGTAGATTCTTTCTGATGATTCATAATAAAATAAAGATTACACTAGAATAGTTAATATTGAGAATGAAATTGGACAGTCTTAAAAATATAGCATTTCAAAACCATGAAAGAAAAACAAAGATTGCTAGAATTATATAAAAATACAATTGTAAAAAAAAAAATCAAGATACAATCATGAAACTCTAAGGTACCACTTCACGCTTCCTAGGTAAGCTAGGATAAGAGAGAAAAAAATGATGAATGTTGGAGGGGATGTGAGAAAACTAGGACACTAATGCATTATTGATGGAGTTGTGACGTGATCCAACCATTCTGGAAATCAATTTTGAACTATGGCTGAAGGCATATAAAAACATGCATATCCTTTGATGCAGTAGTATTTCCACTGAATCTGTATCCCAAAGAGATCATAAAAGAGAGAAAACTACCCACATATGCAAAAATGTTTGAAACAGTCTTTTTTTGTATTGGCAAGGAACTAGAAATTATATGGATGTCCATCAACTGGGGAATAGCTAAAAAAAGTTGTTAGGATCTGATCTACTCCTACTGATCTAGTAGGAGTGGAATAAATCAAAATGTAAACAAACAAAAAATAACAACTATGGTAGCACCATAGTACCCAGAACACTGTGAGAGTGTTTAAATTTGGCTTCTGTCACCCAGTAATTATATGATATGGAGCGAATTACTTAACTTTGGTTTGTCTCAGTTTCCTAAACTGTAAAATATAAATAACAACACCATCAACCTACTAGGGTTGTTGTAAGCACCATATAAGACAAGGCATGTCTCACACAGTTTATTTAGGTGATTAAATACTTGACACAATTGCACATAGGTAATATTGAAGGAGTGACAGTTCTAAGGATTTTCCTTTAAGTTGAAATCAACCTGACATAGTGAAGTGCAAGTCTTTTTCAGAAACTTTGAGAGTTCTATTCCTAAAGATGGTTTCTTTCACAAAAACAAATGATGGCAATGTGTGTTTTTTTTTCTTTTTTTCTTTCAAAACTTTAAGAAGTTGGTGAGATCATTTATTGTTGTTTGCTCTTTATGGAGTCTAAGTGAAACTGAGGTGGCAAAGGAGGGGGTTGGGGCGGGCTGTTATTTTTTGTTTGTTTGCCTATTGGTTTATCCCACCCCTGGCGGCTCCTCATGACATGATGGACATGATGCTAAAACAGACTACTTTTTTTTCCCTCTCCAAGTTGAAAGAAAGCAAGCAAACCTCAACCCTGTCACCAAATGAAGCAGTTCATGCTGGTTTTGGGAGGAGAAACTAACTGTGG
Source organism: Myrmecobius fasciatus (assembly GCA_023553655.1). Taxonomy (NCBI): domain Eukaryota; kingdom Metazoa; phylum Chordata; class Mammalia; order Dasyuromorphia; family Myrmecobiidae; genus Myrmecobius; species Myrmecobius fasciatus. The sequence goes on along the minus strand of JAJPUD010008833.1, from coordinate 64,997 downwards.
AGAGGAAAAAAAAAATCAGTCCTGAGGTCTTTCCTATATATTGAAAAGGCTAGCTTGGAAAGGAAATAAGGAAAAACAAACAGAAAGTGTCCAGGTTTCTTTATCATACCTGGAGAAGGATATGCTAAATTCTACAAAGCCTGTAGGCTGGCGCCAGGTCCTGAGATGTTGTTTTTCCCCCCTTAAAATGGCACCCATGGCTCTATAAAATGATCTATTGGGACTTCAAAGCTGTGGCAATTGCATGTGGCACAGGATGTGCGCAATTAATTATGTGATTTTTAAATGACAGGGTGTAGGAAAAATAGGAAAGATGAAGGGGGAAAAAGATGTGTGTTTTTTTTTTAGGGAAAAAAAAAATTCAAAGTGAGTGAAAGGCCTGGTTGTCTGAGTGCCAAGAACCAGTAGCAGATAAGGCCTGCAGTTGCTGTGGAAACTCAGGCCTCTAGGAGCCAGAATCCAATTTCAGAAACCACAAAATCAACATAAACGTGTGCAAAAATAAAAAGGTTTGTTTGGCAAGTAATAAGGAGAAGGCTACCAATGTATAAAATAGATGAACCACGGTGACCTCAGCCAACTTAAGCCATAATAACAATGATGTCCGCTGGAGATTTGGCACCTTTAAAATGAGAGGTAACAAGACACAGTCCATGCTACTTTCTGTTATCATGTAATTGCTACCTTTGTGAAACCTTAGCACCCCCATAACACACACACACACACACACACACACACACACACACACACATACACACACACGTCCTTCCCTTGAAAACAAAATATCACCCTTCATTAAAAGAGTGTGAGAGGCCTGATTGAAATCCTAAGAGGCCAAGGAACAAACAGCTCAACCATGCAATACTTTCCTTAGCTCATAAATTATATCCTATTTCATCTGAGCCGAGAAGTGGGAGAGAAATTATACGTAAATGTCTGGATCCTCCTACTCTTTCTACTATCATGAATTTGCACACTCATCAATATTGGTCTTCTCTCCACTAATGCAGATCCCATACTTTAGCATACCCTTTGTTGAGAGTTGCTCTGGCTAAAAAGGAATGAAAACTTTCTAAATCTTTAGACAACAGACAGAATTCATCACTAGGGCTCTTCCTGAAGTTGTTCCAGCTTGATACAACCTGTTAGAGCCTGGACTTCACTGGTATAGCATATAAAAACCCTTAGGCTTCAGCAAGTCTCATGGGACCTTAGGAGGTCCCCCCTCACTTAGGAGGAACTCTCTCATTACAGACACAAAATTATTAAGATAAAAATGAAATATGAGCCCAGTAAGTTCGAGATAGTGCTCAATACTACAATGAACATAACATTAATTTAGAGTTGTTAAGGGGGTTTCAGGTTTTTGTTTCTACATTTTTCTAGATTGGAGGTGATTCTACATCATGTATTCCTAGTCACTGATATCCTACTATATCTATTATTGTCATTGTACTATAGTCTTTGTGGCTCTGACCAGCCTGATCTTTTCATAATGTTTTTATTTCACAAAAACACATTTTCTTTAGGCCTTTCACAACTTAAGGGTGACATTGGCTATAACCTACTAGAACTCAGGGTTACCTTCTTTGCCACAAAGAGGCATCAAGTCAAGACTTGAGCAATGAATTATAATAACTGCTGAAAAAAGAACAAGAAATATATATATATATATACATATATATGTAAATGCATATATATTTGGGGTTCTTAAAATGTAGATTATTAATATTATTTTGGGCAAATAAGATTCAGGATTAAAGTGCTAGATCTGGAGTCAGAAAGATTTAGCTTCTTGAGTTCAAATTTAGCCTCAGATACTTGCAACCTCAATTTCCTCATCTTTAAAACAAGCTAGAGAAAAAAATAGCAAACTACTCCAGTATTTCTGTTAAGAAAACCTCAAATAGAGTCACCAAGTGTCAGATTTAACTGAAATGTCTGAACTGAAACTATAATTTTAATTTCAATTCTGATTTTGTTTTCAGAATAATGATATATTCTCTAGAATACAAGGGTACTCAACTTTTAAAAATTAGTTATGCACTCACTGATTTATCCAGATCAAAGAAAAGGGGAAAAAAAGAGAAGAAAAGAAAATGACATATGTGGCATAATGAATATATTGGTAGACTGGGAATCTGGACAGCCTGAGTGTCAGTTCTTTTTATGTTTCTTATCATCTATGTAAAAAGTCACTTATTTCAATTTGACTCAGTTTTCTTATCTGAAATATAGGTACAAAAATATGCCTTACCTCTCAGAGTGTTCTTTGAATCAGATGATATATATTTAAAGTACTTTTTAAACTTTGAATCACTCACTAAATGCTATTAAACTATTTGGCTGTATCTATTCACATCCTCCTACAAAGACAGTGGATATATGAACCCAGTTAATTGGATAATATGATGTCAACAATCATGAATCACATTATTTGCAATATGTACACATAATCTCCAGATTCTTCACACCATCTAGCTGTAGAAATTCATTCATTCATTTAACCTTTTTCTCTAAACTTGAATACCAATTGAAGACACCTAATCTTTTCATTTGTGAAAGATTATGCTATCAATGTAGGTCTGATATACCTTCAATATGTTGTACTAATATTAAGACCTGGAGAAATCCAGAGTGGCATCTTATGGGACTATTTAACATGACTCTATTTCGTAACAGCCAACCAGCAAAAAGCCAACTCAGTGTCTACTACATCTTCCCTATTAATTTTGGAAATTTAGTTTTTCTTCCATTAAACTGAAAATTAAATTAAAACTAGTACATTATTAGCTATTTTAACAAGTTCGATTTTATAGAAAAGGATGCCTAAATTTCTTGTTTGAAATATGAACTGGGAAATTAGAAACTCTACATTTTTTTTCTTTTTAATTTACTGCTATGTTAGGAAAATAATATATCTTTACAATATAAACTTCATCTCCAAGCAAAAGAATTTAGTAAATCAATGTCTTCAAGTGATGTTGCCCTCTAATTCAAAATGGTTAATAGAAACTTAGAGCCAGCCAGCAGGGGGAGTAGCACACATTATATTTAATATGAAATATCAATATGTTGGTATAAACTGTGGCAGAAGCAATCTTATCCACATTATGATTCAGGATTTATTATCTGATTCATGGCACATGCCTTTACAGAAAGCCTGGATTCAATTATTGAGTTACCAATACCCTATCCCATTGTCCAAATGTAGATATAATAATTTGTACACTAGATATCATTCAACTAGTTATGGCAATTTGAGAATTATATGTTTAAAAGATGACCCTATTTCTTTAGGATAAAATCTTTTTCTTTCATATCCTTCTCCTAACTGGATTTTAAAATCATTTCCATTATCTCTCAGCTCAGTTTTTATTTTTCTAACCACAAAACTATGATTTGAAGGTCAGAAGGAATTAACAGACTCAGATTTGAAGTATTTTCCTCTTTTTTCCTCAAAGAAAAAATAAGTGGTATCCAAAAGGAATCAGGGAATTGACTCAGCATGGGCTTTGGAGTAAAGGGCAATATGGCACAATATAAAGAATATTGGATTTGAAGTCAGCCAGTCTGGACTCAGATCCTGCTTCTCACAAATCACCTCCTTTCTGCAACTGCTAAAACAAGTTGGTGGTGGTGAGGTGGGGTTTTGAATTAGATTACTACTATGGTCCCTTCCAAGTATAATTTATGATTCTTTGTCAGAAGTAGTACTTGAGAGTTGCTTTGTTGTTTACTCACAATTAAGCCATATAACAGAAGGAAAGCTTGTGACCTAAGAGATAGAGAATGAGAGTTGGGAAACAATCTTGGGGGTGGCAGGGAGAATATTACCAGGCAATGTGCTAAGCACAGGGGATACAAAGAAAGGGAAAGGCACTAGTAACTAGGGTAATTAAGAAATGTCTTGAGGTGGCCTGTGAATTGAGTTTTGAAGGAAACTAGAGGTTCTGCATTTCAAGAAGGGACTGTAGCCTGTACAAAGACATAGAGATAGGGGATGTAATGCTGTAAGCAAGGTATAGTAAGAAGGCCAATTTGGCTAGACTATACAATATATTAAGGGAAGTAATATATAATAAGCCTGGAAAGGTAGGTTGGAGCCAGAGCTTTAAATGATAAACAGGGGAGTTCATAGTTTATTCTAATTGTAAAAAGGGCCCACTGGAGGTTTTTTGAGAAGGGATATGATACGTGCTTTAGGAATATTACTTAGTTAACTGAATAGAGGATAGAGAAAGAGTTGGGAGAGAACTGGAGCTGAGAAATAAGTTAGGAAGCTATGGATTTTAGAGTCATTTTCATTATCTGTCATTCCAGTTGTTATTCTAATCACTGAATTATTTGAAGACCAAAAAGAATGAACAGTCTTAGGAATAAGGTGCTCCTTCCTTTCTCCCAAAAAGGAAAGGAAATGATCTCTAAAAATAATCAGGAAGTTTATGTAGCACAAGTTCTAGAGTTGGAAGCAGTGTGGCACAATGGATGTGGTAGATGAAAGGTAGGAATCTACCTGAGTCTTAGTTTTGCTTTTTGTGAAATGAAAATAATGATTCTAGGCCATATTCATGTGAAGTTTTTGGAATAATGAAATGACATGATATGTAAGAATGCTTTGCAACACTGATGCACAATATAAATTTCAGGGATTATTACAACTAAGAAGAAAAAACTTAATTTCTGTCAGGACCTCTATTTCATCTGTAATATTCATCTGTAATACCAGAACATTAATGCCTAAAAAAGAAATAGATAGATTCTCTTAAAAATTTGATTTTTTTTCCCCAAGAACCCTTTGTGACACCACCTGGACAAGGGAAGCCAACAATCCATTTTGTTTTGTTTTGTTTTATTTAAATTTACAGAAGGACAAGAAAATTATATCTAGAGACTCTAAAAAATGTATTGGGCTTAGAGTAAGAGATCCTTGGGGTCACATCCCAGTCCCACCACTTACTAACTCTTTGATTATGGGTAAAACATGTTGCATCTCTTGAATTTTCTTAAAGTCATTCATATTGCAATTTTCAGCCTATGATTTCAAAAATATTACTGTTTTGCACTGATTTAAAAAAAAACAAAATTAAAAAATTAAAGGATACCTCTGGTAGAGGATGAGAGGTATACTGAAGGAAAAATGACAGGGAGACAGAAAGAGAAAGAATGATCTTTTTCCATACTTCACATATTCCTTAACCTTCTGCCTCATCAGCTCTTAATTCTCCAACAGTAGCAATCCTTTCCTGTCTCACTCCCTTGCCACCCCCTCCACTAGCCCTGTGGGATCTTTGCTCCATTTATTAAATGAGCACTGGACTCTGTCAAGAATTGCTGCACTTTTACATGCTTCTGGGAAGGAGGAATGAGGTTGTTCACAGAGACCTTGGAACTGTGGAAGAAACCCTGCCAATAAGCTGACTTTTGCTTTTAACTTTATTTTTTAAAGGAAAAGAAAAAGAAACTTGTCAATTTCAGTCCAGAAGAAATGGAAGAAATGGGGAGGAGGTGAGAAGTAAAGTAGGTTTAAGAAAAAATGCAACATTTTATCAATTTCTTAATCTGTGCTACCTTTCAGTTGTATAAATTATCAGCATTTTCCGTGACATTAGACAAGTTTGATAGGTGGAGATTTGCAAAAAGACATCACATTATGCTTTGCAGATTTTTGTGCATGAGATTTTGGTATACACACACACACACACACACACACACACACACACACACCCTGTGCTGCATAGAATTATATGAACTGAAGGGAATTGCTGAGATTAAGCTTTCCAGAAGAAAAAGTGGGAATGGTTTTCTTCTCATCCGTTTTCAAAGGAACTTCTCTGTCAGCTGGACTCAGCAGAGGTGGTCCACCTCAAGTCTACAAGCCAGATTTGTCCATTCCCCACTCCACCTCCAGAAGGGCATAATGCCCAGTACTCATGTCTCTAGTTCTATTTTCTTCCTAGCATCTGTCCCAGCAGATTTTTGAAGTGTTCTTGGCCTGGTTTTGTTCACTTTTTTCTCACTCCATCTAAGCACCATTTGCATGAAATTAAGGTTATGAAGAAGTTCTACAGTGACAAACCTTGGAATTAAAGTCTTTAATCTTGGGCTATGGAGACCCAAAGGGCCAATTTGAACACCAATGTACCTTATTCTTCAATATACACACACACATACATATAAAACATCATCTTTTCAAAAGAATAGATCTGTTTGCAAGGAACACCTTGTTAAAGCCATCCCCAGTGGACAGCAGAAGACAGAAATGTGAAGGCCACCAAAAGACTCTCTTGTCTGCCTCCCTGAAATTTTTACATTAGTCATTCTTTTAGTTAGTGGTATTAAAATCCACTGGTAAAATTCCAAGAGACTGTCTTGGGAATTAATATTTTCCAAAGCTGATTAAAAAAATGATTAAACTTCAAATAAAATTTAACAAACAACTGATGAAATCATGGTCAATTAACCTATTATCATGTATTGATTCAAGGTATTATTATAAAAAGAATGTGAAGATAAGTAAGTTTTAATGAAAAGGAAAGGGATCATGAAATTTTCAGATTATGGAGGATTTATTCCTAAGGAGTTCAGGGCCCAGAGTAGTCAGACATTAAACAGCATTAAGCCACAAGGCAAAAAGAAAAGATGGATGCATAACACAAAAATGAAGGGAAGAGTTATCAAAGATGAAGGGATGAATAATTCTCTTTTGGAGTAATCCTGTCAATTTGCCTCCTTTGATGTTGTTTTCCTGAAAATCTCAGAAAGAATGCAAAGACTCTAACTCAACATGGTTTTATTAAGGATTTCCTATATGCAAGATACGGTACTAATTACAGCATACAAAGTTTACAGAGTATACAAAAACTAAAGGAAAAATGGTGCCTGTTTTCAAAGAGCTTACATTTTCCAGGGAAATATAGCCTACAAATGGTTAAGCATGGTAGTTCTGTCTTATTTGTCAGGGAAATCATTAGTTAATGAGAGAAATTCCAATATAATTGTAATTTTTGAATATATCATTGCATACAACCATAAAGGTTGAGAAGTCAACTTATTTCTTTATTTTGAAATGAAAGAGTGATAATTTCGTTGGCTTACCAATATTAGATTTACATGTTGCACAATGATTACTGATCATAAATGTTTCTTTACTGAGTGCTCAGAAAAGATAATTATATTCAACATACTACATACTCCCCTTATTACTTGTTTCTCCAATTCATCAAAATTTAATGAATAGTTACTGAATCCAAGGCACTATGCTTAGGATAAAAGGACAAAAATAAAATATCCTATATTTGATCAGATTGCATTCTATTAGAGGTAGACAATTCTTTGTCTATGCAAAGAAAAAAAGAAATAAAAAAAGGCTAATTTGGGTAAACAAAGAAAAAGACAGAGAAACAAAGAGACCTAGAGACAGAAATGGAGAGAGAGAGAGAGAGAGAGAGAGAGAGAGAGAGAGAGAGAAAGAGAGAGAGAGAGAGAGAGAGAGAGAGAGAGAGAGAGAGAGAATAACCAGAAAAAAAAAAAAAACAGGGAAGATTTCCTATGGTATATAGCACTCAAGGGGAGCTTGGAAAGAAAATTATAATTTTAAGAGACAGAAATGATTCCATATTACAAATGGTTGCATATCTAAATTGACTAGACACTGTCATGAAGTTGGGTAAGGATGAGGGACAGAGAAATAAAGACAAACCCTTAAAATATCTAATTGTAGAAGACCATAAAAATATTTACATAGTTAGAATGCATGTGGCTGGCACATGTCATCTATTAGAAATATACTTACTATAGCCCTGGATACAGAAATTCCCAGATCTTCAAATATTGTTGATCTCACGAAGTCCTGGATAATGTTTTGTAGTATCTTCAAAGAACAATATCTCTAGGCTGCTCATTCCACCATGGCCATGTTATATTAACAAGCTATAGATTAATGACTTTAGTTTTCCAAGGAATAGAATCTAGATCTCCTTCTTTTGTTTAATTATCTCAGTTTCAGTGAAAGTTTATAAATGATATGAGGATTATGGTGTGCCTAGAGTACAATGGGAATCCTAGAAGATTACATAAGTTATAGAAGTTTGCTTATGCACATCAATAGTCAATGGTTCTGATCAATTATTATTAGTTTTCCATGATAAAATGAAGAGACAGGTTAGGTGTTTGGAAGAAAAGGTGTAGATGTCAGAGTTAATAGCTAGAATGACTATAACAGTTTTTCCTCTTAGGATAGATGTCCATTTATTTGAGATGGGTTGCTTGTAGTACTGTTTGGATATAGGAATCAAGACTAGAGACCATAGTTGTCTTTTTAAGCTGCAAAAGTCTGTGAAACATTATAGTTAATTTCCCGGGGATCACTTCACACGAAACCAAATGTGTTTGCTGGCTAGATTCCTATGTCTGTCAAAGGTATTCCCAATTTCCCAGTCACTCAGATTCAAAACTTTGGAATCATCTTTGAATCCTCCCTGTCCTTTGACCCCAACATCTCAGTCAATTGCCAAGTGTTGTCAATTCTTCCTTCCCAATTGCTCTTGCACCCATCCCTCCCTGCCACCACCCTTGTTCAGGCCCTTGTTACCTCATGGCCTGACTATGTAATAACTTCCTAATTGGTTTCTATGCCTTTCTTCTCTTACCCATTCCCTTCTGCTGTAACCTATACACCATCACCAGATTAATCTTCCTAAAAAAATACTTTGATCATATCACTCCCCTATTTAAAAGCCTTTAAAGGCTTCTGCAAAGTTGATAGAATAAAATTAAAACCCTTAAATTTAACATTAAAGCTTATCTATCATTCTCCTTTCACTGTTTTCCATCATGTAGCCTTAGAGATATGCTGATCACTTTTTGCCATGCTATTGCCAATGCTTCCTATTCTGGCTGACTGTGGTGTCCTACAGTTTCTCTAACTCTGTTTAACTGATAGGTAAGAATTCACCACACTGAGCTGACCTCAGACCTGGCACACTGAATGTCAGATATCTTCTTGCCATGTTGCCATGTGGACTTTCTTTTCCATTAATCTCATTCCTTTCCTTTTTTTGTCTCCTGTTCTGTGTATAGTAATCAAATCAACTTTAACATTCCTGGAAAATCATCCATCAGTCAATTCTCTTTGATTACACTCATCATTCTTATAATAGTATCTTTCAAATATCCTATGACTCTACTCATCATTCCTATGATTTATCATACTACAAAACCCTCCCTGGCCACCATCTCACTACATGTGTTGATTTTCTCCTATTAAAATGTAAATTCTTTGAGAGTAGGTACCATCTTGTTTGTATTCCCAAGGATTAGCATAATATTGGTAAAACTTGTTGTTTGTTGTCTGTTTGCTTCAATCATTTCTGACTGTCTATGATCCCATTTGGGGTTTTCTCAGCAGAGATATTGAAGTAATTCATCATTCCCTTCCCCAGCTCAGTTTAGTACAGATGAGTAAACTGAGGCAAGCAGATTTAAATTACTTTTCCAGGGCCTCACAGTTAGTAAAAATCTGAGACAAGATTTAAATTCACATCTTATTGGTACCAGGTCTAGTAATCTTTCCTCTGCATCAAAACACTAAAATCTATTTTCATTCATTCATTCATTCATTCATTCATTTATCCATCAATCCACCCATATTCTTTTTCATTGGGGACAGCAAGATAGCTTAACTTGGGGCCATGAATAGCTGTGTTTGAATCCTGCCTCATATACTTCCTATTTTTGTGACAGTGGTCAAGTCAATTAGCCTCTCATTTTCAGCTTCCTCATCTTTTCGTTGTTCACTTGTACCTACTCTCCGTGACCCTATTTGGGATTTTCTTGATTAGAGAAATTGGGATGATTTGCCATTTCCTTCTCCAGATCATTTTATCAATAAGAAAATTGAGGCAAACAGGGTTAAGTGAACTGTCCAGGATCACACAGCTAACAAATGCCTAAGGTGGGATTTGAGTACAGGTTTTTCTGAATCTAAGCTTGATATTTTATTGCTATTTAATCTTCTTTATCCTTAAAATGGAGATAATAATAACACCTGTGTTACAGTGCTGTTTTAAGTCTTGAATGAAGTAATATGCATAAAATCCTTTAGAAATTTTTAATTACTATGTACATGCAAAGTATTATTTTATTATTTTTGTTTCACCTTTGTATTATCCCATATAAAATGAAAATAATAACACATAATATTGTCTTATAAGATTGTTCTGAGAATCAAATAAAATAAAGTATGTAAAATACTGACAAAAATGTTTGTTATGCTTTTATTATGAATAAACTGCACTATTTTCCATTGCCAAAATTATTTTGTTCATTTTCGCTTTCATTTTTTTCCTAATGTTTTTTCATGCCATTCCTGTTCTGAGTATTGCATTCTCCCTGACTTTCTCTTAATTTTAATTACTAATCTCCTATCCATTATTTCAAGACAGTACATATGACATCTGTTTTTTTTTAACAATAACGAATATAACATTGCATTTTATACTTTATATATGATGGCTAATTATATGTAGCACTTATTAGGTGCCTGATGTTTTACAATTATTAATTCATGTGATCCTCACATCAGTCTTGTAAATTTGGGCTGTTACTATTCCCATTTTACAGATGAGAAAGCTGAGGCAAACAGGGGTTAAGTGAGTTGCCCAGAGTCACACAGCTAGTAAGTGTCTAGAGATAGATTAGAACTCAGGTTTTCTTCTTTACTCTGAGTCCAGAACTCTATTTGTTGTACTACCTAACACTTCTCTAGTCTTCATGAAGAACTCTTCAATTTCAAGTCTAAAGACTCAAATCCTGCAGTACTTACAATTTGTAAATCCTATACAAAACTTTAAAATTAATGTCATATTTTGCAGTTCTTTGCATGTATTTTATTTCATTTGAACCAATAAAATTTATTGAGTATCTACTATGTGACAGGTACATAATGATGGGGATATAATTAATAAAAAGAAAGAAAATGTCTGCCATGCAGTAGTTGGGTATAGATAACACATGTACAATCCTTTTAAACATATTTCTATATTCTCCATGTTGTGTAAGAAAAATCAGAACAAAGATAGGGGCATTTTATATATGAACTAGTTTAGAAAGCATTTTTAAGATCTTACTATGTGGGAGCAGCTAGGTGGCATAGTGAATAGAGCACCAGCCCTGAAGTCAGGAGGACCTGAGTTCAAATCTGGTCTCAGATAGGTAACACTTCCTAGTTGTGTGGCCCTGGGCAAATCACAACGCCATTGCCCCAGAAGGAAAAATAAAATCATGGGCTAATTCAGCCAAATTAAATGCATTCTAGCTTTTAAAAACCTATGAAGAGGTAGGCCGATCAAATATAATAAAAATGCCATTACTACCCAAATTAATTTATTCATTTCGTGCCATACCAATCAAACTCCCAAGAAATTATTTTACACATGTAGGAATAATAGTAGCAAAGGTCATTTGGAAGAACAAAAGGTCAAGAATTTCAAGGGAATTAATGAAAAGAGAGGCTGATGAGGGTGGCCTTGCTGTGCCAGATCTAAAACTGTATTATAAAGAAGAGGTCATCAAAACCATTTGGTATTGGCTAAGGAATAGAGTAGTCGATTAATGGAAGAGGATAGAATCACAAGACAAACCATGAAATAACTATAACAGTCTAGTGTTTGATAAATCCAAAGACCCCAGCTTTTGGGATAAGTACTCATTATTTGACAAAAAATGCTGGGAAAATTGGAAACTAGTATGGAAGAAATTAGGGCTCAACCCACACCTAACACCACATACCAAAATAAGATCTAAATGGGTTCAAGATTTAGATATAAAGAGTGATATTATAAGCAAATTAGAGGAACATATCATAGTTTACCTCTCAGACCTGTGGAGATGGAATAAATTTATGTCCAAAGAAGAACTGGAACTCTTAATTGAACACCAGATAGATAATTTTGACTATTAAGTTAAAAAGTTGTGTACAAACAAAACTTATGCAGACAAGATTAGGAGGGAAGCAATAAATTGGGAAATCATCTTTACATTTAAGGGTTCTGATAAAGGCCTCATTTCTAAAATGTATAGAGAATTGTCTCATATTTATAAGAATCCAAGCCATTCTCCTATCAATAAATAGTCAAAGGATATGAACAATTTTCACGTGATGAAATTAAAACAATTTATAGTCATATAAAAAGGTGCTCCAAATCACTATTGATCAGAGAAATGCAAATTAAGACAATTCTGAGGTACCACTACACACCTGCCAGATTGGCTAAAATGACTGGAAAATAAAATGACACATGTTGGAGGGGATGCAGTAAAACTGGGACACTGATACATTGTTGGTGGACCTGTGAATGGATCCAACCATTCTGGAGAGCAATTTGGAACTATGCTCGAAAAGTTATCAAACTGTGTATACCCTTTGATCTGCAGTGTTTCTGTTGGGCTTATATCCCAAAAAGAGATTATAAAGGAAGGAAAGGGCCCCACATGTGCAAGAATATTTGTAGCAGCCCTTTGTGTAGTGGCTAGAAACTGGAAACCGAATGGATGCCCATCAATTGGAAAATGGCTGAATAAATTATGGTATATGAAGGTTATGGAATATTATTGTTCTATAAGAAAAGACCAGCAGGATGATTTCAGAAAGTCCTGGAGAGACTTGCATGAACTGATGCTGAATGAAATGAGCAGAACCAGGAGAGCATTATACCCGGCAACAACAATACTATATGATGATCAATTCTGAAGGATGTGGTTCTCTTCAACAATGAAATGTTTCAAACCAGTTCCAATTGTTCAGTGAAGAAAGCCATATACACCCAGAAAGAGGGATATGAATGTAGACCACAACATAACATTTTCATGCTCTCTATTGATGTTTGCTTGCATTATGTTTCCCTTCTCAGATATTTTTTCTTGTATATCCGATTTTTCTTGCTTAGCAAGATAACTGTAAAAATATGTATACACATATTTCATTTGTGAAGTATTTAACATAATTAACATTTATTAGACTTCCTGCCATCTAGGGGAGGGGGTAGGGGGTAAGAGGAAAAATTTTGTAACAGAAAGCTTTGCAAGGGTCAATGTTGAAAAATTACCTATGCATATGTTTTGCAAATAAAAAGCTTTTATTAAAAAATAAATCAAAAAACCCTATGAAGATGAATATTTTTTTACAATTTATCTTTGTAGTATAGTCAAATATTTAATTCTCTCAAAGACCAATAATTCCTTATGTTTAAGTTAAATCTCTCTTATCTCTACAAACATATCACTCGCCTCTTCTCTATTCTAAAACATCAATGTTACCATAACTTTATAATTCCTGGGTTACTGGCCCTGCTCTGTACTATGATCTGCTCAGAATTCTTGCTAACCTTGGATCATTATGTAACCCTTCAACATATATGTATGTGTGTGTGTTTGTGTGTGTAGTGTGTGTGTTTGTGTTTTGAACAATGCCTTTATCTTTCGTCATCATTCTGGTTTTCTCACCACTTAATTATCCATTCAACTCTCTGTATTGGAAATTCTCAAAATTTTTTGTTTCAAAACTATTGAGGAAGACAAAAAGCTTCTGGTAACATTGATCAATAGTTACTATTAGAAATGAGAATTGATAAATTTAAAATATTTATTGATCCATTAAAAACAATAATAATAAATTCATTACATGTTGATATAAATAACATTTTTATCAAAAAATATTTTTGTCAAAGTGATAAGTGAAAATAATTACATCTTTTATATACCTTTGCAGAAAATCTTTAATATCTGGCTAAATAGAAGACAGTGGATTCTCATATATGCTTTTGAATTGAATCATTTGTTTTTATTGAAATATATGAAGAAAGTCTGACTTCATGGAGATATGTAATTGGAAAACAGAGGAGTAATTTAATAAGTACATAATATCTTGATATTTTTGTGAAAATAGTTTTGACCTCACAAATTCCCTGAAAAGGTTTTGAATGCCTCTAGGGGTACATAGACCACACTTTGAGAACCCTTACTCTAAATAACACTGCCCCTCCTCAAATTCTCCAGGTCCCACTTTACACATCAGTCTAAGAACTGCAAATAATGTTGAATAAATAGCTGAGTGCTCTCCTGGGCAAAATTATAAAGTTGGAGGTTTGGTTTGGTTAAGCACCCAACTTAAACTGTTTCTTTAAAATAGTCTAACCTTTACTGTAAAACGTGACTATAGATAAAAAAGATTTTTAATGACCTGTTCTTCCAGCATTACATAAAGGTGATCATTTAAAAAATCCTTCTAGCCATAATATTAAAATAGTTACCTCAAATAAACACATTAGCACAGACAACAGAGCTTTGACAGCAATGTCTGTCTTTGCTTTTTTCGTGATTTAAATTTTACTCTAATGGAAACATAAATAGCAATATAACTTCATTCACCTGAAGTATGAATGTTCTTCATTGCATGGATATGTGAAACTTATTTGTTTTATTCATTTTTATTAAATATGATACATCCTATTTTTTTATTCTTTTTTTAATTGTAATTATTTTTTTTAACTCTGTAAGTGAGAGTATGATATCCTATGTAGACAGGAGAAAGGAGGAAAGGGAGGAAGAGAGAGAAAAAAAAAAGAAAAGAAGGGGAAAAAAGGATGAAAGGAACAGAATAGCGTTGTTGATCCTGAATGGAGTAGGCCCGTTAAGTTATGAAGTCTTGATTTGGTTGGATAAAATTTAGACATATCCAGAAGGATGAAAATATGGCCACTCAACTAAGCAGAAGGAACTTGATATAACTGATGAAATTCCAAAGAGCTCCTGGTGAAACATACTATCCATTTCCAAATATAGAAATAATGCATTCATAATGCAAATTGAAGTACATCTTTCTTTCTTTCTTTCTTCCTTCATTCCTTACTTTGTTTCTTTTTTCCCTTCTTTTCTTCTCTCTCTTTCTTTCTCTCTCTCTGTCACATTATCTCTCTCTCTTTCTCTCTCTCTCTCTCTGTCCCCCTCTTTCTCTTTCTATGGCTAATAGAATATATTAGTTTACATTAATATTTTTAATATTCATAATTTCCTTTGTTAACTTTGCATTGTGAGATTGAGATGAGTGATGGAGAGAATTCAAAACTATATAAAAAAGAATCCAATTTAAAACTAAAAGAGAAAAAAAACTAATAAATACAGGATATCCAAATATCTTTGAGAAAAAAGTGTGTGTGTGTGTGTGTGTGTGTGTGTGTGTGTGTGTGTGTGTGTGAGTGTGTGTGCATGGCTTGAGATGAGCTTTCTTACTTTAGGCCTTAAGCTAGAAGTGATTTTAAAAATCATTGAATGTATTTCTCTTATTGCATGTTCATGTGACCTAATGAAGGATGTGAAGTGATAAGGAGAATCAGTAAATTTGGGATGATGATAGAAAATGATTGATTAAGCAATTCAGCAATCATTTATTTAGTAACCACTATGTTAAAGAGATTGTAATAGTTTTTAGAAATAAGGAGATAAAAATTGAACAGTGTCTGCCCTCAAGGAAGATTTACTCTAATAACTTGCATATAATGGCAACTCATTATCCAAATTTAATAAATGGAAGTGATTATAAGTAGTAGAGGTCACACCAAAGGTTTGTTGGTAAATATGGAACAATCACCTATGGAAATCTTTTTTTTTTTCCCCTTAGGACATGCTTTTAAAATTTTATCTACATAAGAAACATTTTCTTAAGTTAAAAATTCAACAAATCAATAAGTTATATTCTGATTTATAGCCTTTGCTGATTTCCAAGATAAAAAACTCATGTTGTAAATTTAACAATAGGCTACTGGATCACAATGAATGCTTTAAAAAATCTTCTATAAAACTCCTTGAATTATTACATCATTACATTATTCTATAAGCTCTTTATTTCCAAAACACTTTCTAGGGTATGAAGTGATTAAGTTAACTAATTGTATGTTGATATTCCTCTTTTGAACCCTTATCTTAGAAAAAATAATCTAATATGCCCTGTGCATCTTTTAGCCAGAATATTGTATCACTACTCATCTACTTAACAGCTCTTACAACAGTTCCTAAGTCATTCACTAAAGATAAATATCCAAAAAATCTATAAGGTACTTTGCAACATTGCCTATAGAAGTTCTTCATGTTTGAGAGTACATTATAGAGGAAGTAGTGGGATGGGAAAGGGACATATTTAGCAGCTAAATGAAATTTGAAAGAAAGTGTTAGTGACTGTCATAAAGCTAGGAAAGCAATGTGAGCTCATTTTAACATTACAGAGACTAAAGGACTTTGACTTTTCTCTTAGAAGTAAAATTAATCATTACATGTCATTGCCTAGGCCCAATTCTGATAGACATGTACTGCAACTATTCCAGTCTCATATCTTTTACTGTGCTAATACTGTTTAAGCAGCAAACTGATTAATATTGACTTTTTTCTTAATGTTCTTCTCTGGATCCGAGATGCAGGAATATGGACAAAGGAAATTTGTCTGTCTATGGCGGTTGTGAGAAGGAGGAAGTGAGAAGGTGGTTGTAAATTGAAAAGATTAGAAAATTATTGTGAGAAGTGGATGTTAAGAAGACAAGTAGGTGATACATTGTATAGAATTAGAAACCAGAGCTAAAAAGACCTGCTTTTGAGTCCTGCCTTTGAAGTTTCTGGCTATTTGAATGACAATGGGCAACTCATTTAACCACTCAGCTTCAAATCCCTTATCTTTAAAACAGAGGAATATCATCTACCTCACAGGGTTGTTATGGGGGTGAAATGAGCACTGTTACAATGCTTTACAAATTGTAAATTATAGTATTTCCAATTCAACTTAATAATTATTTATTAGGTTCCTACTAAAGCACTGTGCTAAGCATCAAAGATATAAAAAAGAGGTAATCCCTGCCCTCAAGGAGCATATAAGCTAATGGGAAGGAAGCATATAAACAAATATATATATGTGTGTGTGTGTGTGTGTGTGTGTGTGTGTGTGTGTGTATACAAGGATAGAAAATAATTGAAAGAAGTAAATTATTGGAATTAAGAGGGCTTATAGGAGGGGGGATTTTAGTTGGGACTTAAAGGAAGTCAAGAAAGTTAGTAGTTGAGGTGGAAGAGAGATCCCAAGCATGAGGAACAGCCAGAGAAAATGTTCAAAGCTGCATTAAAGAAAAAACTTAGGTAATTTTATTTCCTTTTGTCCCTGTTAGGCATCTTGGAAATCAAGGGATGAGTTGGAGGCAAGTTCCTGCTTTAGAGTTCAAAAACATGTTAAGAAAGATTAAAATATCTGGGTAGCTTAAACATGAATTGCACAGTGTAAAGACCAGTGGATTTAAGGTAATGGTACCTGTCTTCAAATCCAGTTTCCGTGCTTACTTATGTGTATAACTATGAGCAATTAAATTAACCCCTAAAAGTTTCATTTTCTTCAACTTTGCAATAAATGAACTGGATTAGATGACATCTAATGACATTCAACTCTTAGCTCTATTATCCTATGTCTGATTTATCACAACTTTATAATGATTTGGGTCTTAATAACTTTCCAAAATATTTTAACATTAACAAATAAATTTTAACATACCAAAAAACATACTATAATTAGTAAAGTTTAAGTGTTATTTGAGGGCTCTGATTTCTAAGTTCCTCTACAAAATTGTAGAATGACTCCTTGGATATGGCTCTTATATCCTAGGCAACTGTATAGTTGCATATGTGTGTGTGTGTGTGTGTGTGTGTGTGTGTGTGTTCTGGTACTCAGTTTAAAGATTAGTGAGGGAAATAGGTCTGTTTTTGATGGTATGATTAAGTGGGATAAAGTCAATTATTATCTGAGACCATGCATATTTCTACAGGTAAATTATTCCAATTAACCAGAGTCAGGGAGCAAATCAGAAGGCAACTGAAAAGAGCAGCCCAGATTTCACTGACAGTCACACCACTATTAATTTCATTTTATCAGTAAGAACTAAATGCTAAACTCAAGATTCTAGCACACTGTACCCAATCCTTCTCCCTAAAAGTTGACCCTACTCTGGGCAAATTCAAATATAGTTATTGATGGGCTCAGTCTTTGGGGAACTTGGTTTCTTAAGAGAGCATTTAGTATCACTTTTCTCACATTCCTCATTTCACTAAACCTTTACTTTGAATGAAAAAGCAGCTTAAAGATCTTGAGCTAGTTTGATTGCCTCCAAAATGGCAAATTATGGCATGAGCTCGAGGTGTTTGGAAGTACCAAGTCCTTTTGATTAGATGTAATGTGTTCTCTAGATTTAAGCAAATTCAATGAGAAAGGAAAGAAAATTTTGTGCAAGGACTAACGGGGATATTGTAGACTAATTTATATATTTAAATGAATCAAGGACAAGGAGGTGAAGATGAATATAAAAACAATGTCAAGAACACTAGAAAGAACTCAGCTTGCTGTAGTTGACGCAATTTAAGAAAAAAAGATAGACTGATTCTGTGTATGTATTGGACAGTTTTAACAGGGTGACATTGAAAAGCCTGAAGTTGCTTCTGTTTTTCCTTCCAGTAAATATGATTTGTGATATGGAAAGAAATATCAAGGGTTAAAATGGAACCAAAACAACAACAAAAAGTTAAGAAAATGATAAGAATAAAAAGACATTATCATCAGCTTTAAGTCACCAGCCTTATAGTGAGTGTTGAACATTTAGAAAGGGAAGCAACAATCAGAAACAACTAAACTAATAGGTCAAAAAGCTTCCATAGGTCTAATATCCTTGGATTTAAGCTAAGCATTTCTCAAAGTCTCTTATGCTATGATTTTAGACAGGATGGAAAGATATGGTCCAGATGTTATAACAGTTCATTGGTTTCAGGCCTGCTTGAATGATCAAATCCAAAGAGAAGTGATTAATGCTTCTATGTCAGGGTGGGAGGAGTGCTTTATTGGAACAGTTCTGAGATTTATTTTTGGCCCTGTACCATTCAACATCCTTTACTAATGTCTTAGATTAACGCAAATCTACAAGATGTACTTACATATGCAGATATCAGGAAGTTGGGGAACAGCTAGCATACTAGATAATAGAGTTTGGATTGAAAAGAGATTGACACATTAGAATGAGGTCAAAACCTAATAAAATGAAATTCATTAGAAATAAAATATAAAATCTAAAACTTTTTTTTTAAATCAACTAAACAACAGTATAAAGGAAGCAAACTTGACAATTAATAGGAAATGTATTTATTTAGAATCTTGGTGTACTTCAAGCTTAACTATAAGCTTAATTAATTAATACAAGGAACAAAATGATATGGCAATTAATAAAGCTCAGATAGTCCTAGACTACATTGAGATAGTATTAAAAATAATGTTATAGTCTACTATTTTCAAACCATATTGTGAATATTGTATTTAGTTCTTCATATTGCATATTGGAATAGAGAGTGATGAGTAGGAGCATGTCTAAAGGACAATCAGAATAATGAAGGTAATGGAGACAATGACAGATAATAAGTATGGCCCAAAGTTTGATAAAGACCCAGAATGGTTTATGATAGTAAATCAACCAAATATACAAAAGAAATTAAACATATGGAAAATGGAAACTGTGGAAAGGAATCCCCTGATCTTAGAATATACTTAGGAAAAAATAGTTATCAATTTGTAAGATTTAGGCTAAAGTCTCAAAAAAAAATCAATGAAAAATCACTTGTTAAAAATGATCAAAAATAGTAATGAAAGACAGAGACAATGAAAGGAGACATCTTGATTAAATAGGTGCTTCTCCAGGCAACTTAATGAAACTACAGGGTATAGAATCTTTTGGAAAAGGAAACTTCCCATGAAGGGAGGTTTTTGTATTGTTTTAGCTTTTTGCACATAAGGAACTCTTCTTATTTCCTTTGATTGATTGGGCAATTTCCTAGATGACTGGACATAAAAAATAATAAAGGATAAATTCTCATTAAATTTATAATATTCTGCTTCATGATCTGTTAATCCAAGCTATGAGATGACTCAATTCATTTTTCTTCTCCTGAACCTTTTTCTTCTTGGACTTACACATCAGAGTATAGCAAGCTGGGAATAAGAAGAATAGAATTTTCTTGTTAGAAAATAAGATCTGAGATGTGGAAATTCATTTTGTGGTTGCATTTCTGGAAAATATTTCTATTCCAAAAAGTAATCAGAATCATTATAAATCAGGCTTAAGAAGTGAAGTATCTTTAGAACTCTTCATGTACAATGCTAAGCAATTATGTAGTATGTTATCTTTTAGATAGATACTATTGATATATAATGTCTTTAATAATTTGAAGACGTGGATATAAAACTCTAATTCTATTTGCTCAATTCTTCTCAATGATTCAATTTACTTGGCAGTCACCCAAATGAATATTTCAATATTCTTACTATTCAAATATTATTTACTCTTTTATTTTTCCCACACTTGTAATTTCATCAATTCATAAAGAAGGAAAATATAAACATTTACTGAACATCTACTTTGTGCTATACACTAATCTGAATGCTTTTCCAAATATAATCTCATTTGATCTTCAAAACAATTTTGAAAAGTAGATGCCATTATAATCCCCATATTATACTTGAGAAGAGTGAGGCAATCAGAAAGAAGTTAAATGAACTTGTCCAGGTTTATTGTATCTGAACTTGAAATCATTTCTCCTGACTCCAGAACAACCACTCTCTCCATTGTGCTGTTTCACTATCTCATTTTTTTTAAATTAAAGCTTTTTATTTTCAAAATCGTGGATAATTCTTCAACATTGACCCTTGCAAAACCTTATATTCAAAATGTTTTCTTCCTTCCTCCCACCCTCTCCCCTAGATGGTAGATAATCCAATATATGTTAAACATGTTAAAATATGTTAAATCCAATATATATATATATATATATATATATATATATATATATATAAACATATATATATACATATTTATAAAATTGTCTTACTGCACAAGAAAAATCAGATAAAAAAGACAAAAAAGTGAGAAAGGAAACAAAATACAACTAGCTGTCTCTTTACAGAAAGAAGCCTGAATGGAACTTATTCTATTAATGAAAATGAACACTTCTAGAATTTTAGTTCTATAGAACTGAGAGTTTAGTAGTATGCCAGTTTCATACAGACTCTACGAATTAGAGGTGGGTCTTGAGTGCAAACTCAATGTAGCATGCTACTTCTCTGGATTTATCTCTATTAGTGCAAAATAACTCCCTGATTTGGTCCATCAAAACACAATTCATATTAGTGATCAAATAAAACTAGGCAGCTAGGAAATACAATGGATAGGGTATGGATTCTGGAGTAAGGATGATTTGAGTTCATATTGGTTTTCAAATATTTACTAGGTGTGTAACTGAAGTGATAAAGTTTTGAATGCTGTGAATACGTTCTCTTATCTTATAGTATACTTTCCAGGGAGGTTTACATTAATAATGAGATTGACACACACACTGCCAGAACTAGCTTCAATATTTGGGCAGCTTTGAAGGAAAGTGTGCAAGAAGAGAGGTATTAGACTGGCTACCAAACTGAAGGTCTACAGAACTGTTGTGCACCCCTTATTGTTATATGCCATGAAACCTGGATGATATTCTAGTGCCATGCCAGGAAACTGACTTACTTCCATTTGAATTGCCTTAGGAAGATTTTGAAGTTTTCCTGCAAGATAAGCTAACTGACATTGAGGTCCTTTTTTGAATTAAACTGCCTAATGTTTCAACTGTACTGTAGAGAGCCCAACTCTAGCTGGCCACATTGTTCAACTGTCAAACGTACAATTGTGAAAAAAGATTATTTTATGGAGAATTCACACAGAGCAAGCACTGACAAAGTGGTCAGAAAAAACAGTACAAAAATACTCTCAAGATCTCTTTTAATTACTTTAGACTTGATTATATGACATGGGAAATACTGCCACAGTACTGTCCAGCATGGCATGCCCTCATCAGAGAAAGTGCTATGCTCTATGAGCAAAGCAGAATTGAATCAGCTCAGAAGAAACTTGAGATGACAAAATTACAGGATCCACCCCAATTATTCCTAGGTGCTATTTGTGCCCAGCCTGCGGCAGAGTGTTCTCAGTTTGTATTCGTCTAAACATTCATAATCAGACACACTGCAACATGACTCTAATATGGTGATGCCATTTTGGTCCTCTTCAAGAAGGAAGGACAACAACCAACTAACCAAGTAGTAGCTGTGTGACCCTGAGCAAATCACTTAAGCTGTTTACCTCTGTTTTCTCATCAGTAAAATAGGAAAAATATTAGTGACTATCTGCCAGAATTGTTACGGAAATGAAATTTGTTGATATTTGTAAAGCATTTGACATAGAGTGTTATATAAATGATAGCTCTTATGATGATGATGCATTTTGTAAGAGAGAAAACAAAAATAAAAACAAAAATGGCAGTTTTTACTATTTGTATAATGTAGATATAGCCTAAGGGTCTCACCCTCAATTACGACATGCCAATGGTTCTCAAACTTTTTTTTTTAGTTTCAAGACCCCTTTTGAGCCTTAAAAATTCTTATAAATTAGAGCATTTGAGTATTATTATGAACTTAGTTTGACTTCAAAGACTCACTTTATAAGTTTCAGGGAAACTCAGGGATCTTTGGACTACACTGAAAATTGCTGAATTTTTCTATCATTCAAGGATCCAAAACAGTAATTAAAGGACAAGGAAGATAATTGAATCAGGTCACTGGAAAATGACAGAAAAAGTACTGATGAATTAATTTAATAACATAGCAATGGTAACCATAAGACCTAGGAAGATATGTTGGTTTTCATTCTGGAGAGCAATTTGGAGCTATGCTCAAAAAGTTATCAAACTGTGCATACCCTTTGACCCAGCAGTGTTTCTACTGGGCTTATATCCCAAAGAGATCTTAGAGGAGGGAAAGGGACCCACCTGTGCAAAAATGTTTGTGGCAGCCCTTTTTGTAGTGGCAAGAAACTGGAAACTGAATGGATGCCCATCAATTGGAGAGTGGCTGAATAAATTATGGTATATGAATGTTATGGAATATTATTGCTCTGTAAGAAACGACCAGCAGGACGATTTCAGAGAGGCCTGGAGAGACTTGCATGAACTGATGCTGAGTGAAACGAGCAGAACCAGGAGATCATTATACACAGCAACAACAGAATTACATGATGATCAATTCTGATGGACATGGCTCTCTGCAACAAAGAATTGTCTCAAACCAGTTCCAGTTGTTCACTGAAGAAGACCATATACACCCAGAGAGAGGGATATGAAACATGGACCACAGCATAACATTTTCATGCTCTCTATTGAGGTTTGCTTGCATTGTGTTTCCTTTCTCTGATTTTCTTTTTTTTTTTCTTGTAGATAGGATTTTTCTTGCACAACTTGCCAAGTATTTCAACATTATTAGCATGTAGTGGACTTCCTGCCATCTAGGGGAGGGGAGGGAACTGGGGGTAAAATTTGTAATGGAAAGCTTTGTAAAGATCAATGCTGGGGAACTACCCATACATATGTTATACAAATAAAAAGCTTTAATAAAAATATATTAAAAAATATCTTGGTTTTTTACCATAAATTAGATGTGTGATATCAGGAAGTGAATAGAGCACTGGTCTTGGAATCAACAAGAAGCATCTCCATCTGGCCACAATTTAAAGCTGTCTCATCCTGTCTTGCTTGATCCTGATTGACTTAAAGTGAATGTAAATAGTAATTGTATCTGTTATGACCAGAAACCTAGAGGGGTTGGTTGAATTATTATTATTTTTTGGACTAGCTAAAAGAGTCAATTCTCTGCTTCATTTCTTACCTAGCCTTAATCACTGTTTGGACTTTGCTTCAGTAAAATTGAAATCTTAGTTTAAAAAGGTCAAAGTCACCCCCTGCATTCATGGTCAACTTCATTCCTCCTGATTAATATCTTGCCACTACAATCCAGATGACTGTAGAGGAGAAAGTGAGGTTGATGAGTTTGCACAGTCTTTCCTCACAAAAACGCAATTCATCTGCAAGCCATAGCATTATCTTTCTGATGCTGTGATCCTCTTTTGAGGAAAAAAAGGATAAATTACAACAACAGCTGGGAGATCAGGAAGTCACTTAATATCTCTCTGTCACAGTTTTCTCATGTGTAAAAAGGCATAATAATTTTGCCTAACT
Organism: Myrmecobius fasciatus; assembly: GCA_023553655.1. Classification (NCBI taxonomy): domain Eukaryota; kingdom Metazoa; phylum Chordata; class Mammalia; order Dasyuromorphia; family Myrmecobiidae; genus Myrmecobius; species Myrmecobius fasciatus. Next base: position 40,835 of record JAJPUD010008833.1, on the reverse strand, counting down.
CCTAGGATAAGGAGGATCAAGTGAGATAGCATATGTAAATTGTTTCACAAATTTTAAAGCATTTTATAAATTCAAAAGAAAATTATTTTTATTTTTTTTAAAATGGCTTTTGAGTTTTAAAAAGACAATTAAAAATTTCAAATCATTTTTAGTATTACATATACTAATGGTATTTCTTTTTTTTTGTTTAACTTTTCTAGTAGTAATAGGTAACCACATTTAAAACTCCTTCTATTAGTTCACATTCATTAAGTGCTTTCAAGCTTATAAAATCCTTTCTGCAAAATGACCCCTAGAGGTTGGTAGTTCAAGTGGTATTACTTTCATTACAGAAAGTTAAATTATGTCTCAAAGAAGTTAGGGGCTGTAATACATAGAGTATTGGACACTGGAATGATTCACGAAGCAATAAGCTCAAATCTTTCCAGGGATGAATACTAGCTGGATGATCTTGAGGAAAATCCTTAATATCTTTCAGTTCCAATTTCTTCATCTGTAAAATAGGATAATAATTGTTCCTAACACCAGTATTGGAAGAATCAAGTGAGATAACATATGTAAATTGTTTCATAAACTTTAAAGCACTATGAAATTCAAAGAAACATTATTATTATTCTTTTAAAAAATGCCTTACCCAACAATAAATAAAATTAATCCAAATCAACAAATAGTTATTATGCAGCATCTATGTGTAAGGCAATGTCCTAAGGAGTAGGGAATACAAAAAGAAAATAGAGGGAGGGAATAGTATTTGTCCTTGAATATCCTGAATCCTTTTTCTGGAAGCATTCCCTTATCACTGTACCACACATCCTCTCTTATTTTTTTTAACAAATTTCATTAGCGTCTCCATGTGTACCTTAATATATGTTCATGTGCTTGTAATGCATAATTATTTTCATCTGGATATGAGTAGAAAAGATTCAAATTATTTCAAAAGATTTTTAATTTACATTAATTGCTACAGATATAAAAATATCTTAAGTATCATTAGAAGAAAATTTGACATGTTGTAGAATCAAACAACTATTGACAGGATGGTATAATAGCCAAAAGATCTTTAGATATAACTTATATTCTTGTTAGTTTCAAATATTTTATTTGAGTGTTACAAGATGACAAGGATATGAACTAGATAACCTTTGCAGATCCTAGTAGGATGGGAAATCTCAGGATTCAATGACTTGCTCAGGTATTTGTTCATGCAAAGACATGAATAAAAGTCCACTCTATCTCATGGCCAAACCTCCTTTCCTGAGAGATATTGAATGAATAGGAGACTTATTCGACATGTACTTGACCATTCACAAAAAAGCAAAAATACCCGTCTGTGATTTTCATTACTGCTCTGCAGTCTGCCGCCATTGGCTTTGGCTGGAGGATCATGTTTCCCCTTAATATTTCTAAACCACTTTTACTTTCTCAATCTGTTTCACCTTAGTGCTCCTGCTAGCTAAATAGTATATGTCAGTTTGGTTGGTTCTATCCAAAAAAATAGTCTCTCTGGGATCACAACCATTGGGCCTCCATCAAGTCTGCCTTGTCATAGTGTAGACATATGAACGAAAAAAAAAGTATGTTAATAAGAAGGAAAGAAATCAGTCCAAATTCTAATAGGTCTTATGATTCATCCTTTGATGACTTGGTGGAGGCCTTTCTGGACAGAGGTAATTGGGTCATCTGGCTTCTTTGGGGGATGATAAACACACCAATAAACATGCCTCCTGGCCCTCTGTCCCTTCAAACCAAAGTCACAAATAATGTGAGTCAGAACTTCCCACCCAGCACCACTATGGCAGAAGCTTCCTAACTCAAATGTTCCTTTGACATAAATTTGTGCCACCCAACTTCAATTCTGCTCCAGCTACTTTTCTTTTGGAAACTTTGCAGTAATTTTTTTTTAAACTTTTACATACACGTACGTGCATACACACACACACACACACACACACACACACACACACACACATGAGATTTGTTTTTTAAAGGAGGGAAAGGCACACAGCCAAATAAACTACATTAAGCACTGCGTTCCATTTTAGGTGTTGACAGTATATAATAAATCCAGGCCCTACCTAACATTTATAGGAATGTTATAAAATGAGTGAAATGGCATGAGCTGGTTGCCAGGCCAACCAGACAAACACAATAAACAGGCAGCAGTGACAGGAGTAAATTACACCATATTCTCCGGTCTGAAATATATCACTTTACATTAGCCTTCAACTACTTTGAAAGCCCTTTGTTTTGTATTTTAAAAAAATGTTCTTTTACAACAATGATTACTATTAAATCTTTTCAGAAGAGGAAATCTCTTTTATTTCAGTTTTTCCTTCTCAACCTTATATATTACAAGGGAGTAATAAGTCTTTTAGTTCTTTTCTTTAACCTAACTTGAAGGTAGAAGGAAAAAAAAAAATCAACCTTGGAGAGGGATTAAAAAGGAGAAGGAAAAAAAAAGGCCTTACCATAGGGTGGCATCTTTGCTATTTTTTGTGCATCATATCATCGCCTATGTACAGACCTTTCTGAAAATTGTACCTCACATTTGGAATGCCCTCCTTCACCTCCCTCTACATCTTGAAATCCTAAACTCCATTCAAGGTTCAAAGCAAGTACCACCTCTTTTTTTGACCTTTTCTGACTTCCCAAGTGGTTAGCCACTCCTATAGCTTATCAAAGTGACTTTGTAATTCTGTGTATATTGAATTTACTTGTTTGTTGACATAATATGCCTCCACTACCTCTCCAGGAAAGGTAAGCTGCTTCAGGAGAGGAAATCCATTTGAAGTTGTTGTGGTTGTTGTTTTTGGTTTTTTGGTTTGTTTGTTTGTTTGTTTTTGTATTTGTACATCTAGAGCTTCACTCAGCATCTTGTATGTAGTAAGGCTTTAATAAATGTTTGTCTGATGAATGAATGGATTAGAAAGACAATAAATGATAACATTTGCCACTTAGTCATATGCCAAAAGTTTGGGGTCAAAGATCAATGGCAGTATCACAAGGTGCTTCAAAAGAATTTGCAGGTTTGAACCCATTTCCAAGTGAAGGGGCAAAGTTTATTGTAATTATAATGCTAATTGAATCAGTATAAATTCCAAGAGAATTTAGCAAAGAAACAGAAACATTTATCCAGTTGTTCATGTCATTGATATGTTAATTTTATGGCCTAGGGGGAAAACCAAGGAATGGTCTTAAAAATTTGGTTATCACTGACAGATTTAGGACTATCCTAAAGCCAGAAATCTTTAGAATCATTGACAGACAAGATTCTTAGAACAATAGCGTTTTTAGATCAGAAAATCTCAGGATCAGATTCCAAAGCCAGAAGGTTTAGAATCCCTGACAGATTGTTAGAACAAAAGCCCCCTAAGGTCAGGGAACCTTAAAATTATTGATTTCTCCCCTAGAAATTATATTACACCAATAGGAGGACTTCAGAGCAGTTTCAAAATCATAAGGTACTGACAATTTTTGATGTTAGAGCTCAGAAGGACATTTTAAAATTCAACCTCATTTAATAGAGTGGAAGATGAGACCAAAAGAAGGGAATGATTGCTAAATAAATAATCATAATGAAATTTTCTTCACTGCTGTTTCTAATACAGGGAAATGTTTATTCTATCCTTATAATTAATAATGAAGCATATAACAATATAATTCTGCCACCATTAATCCCAGATAGGAGTTGAGCCAGAACACATGCTTTCTATGTAACCTTCAAACTAGTGATTAAATTTATTCTACTTAGCCCCAGAAGGCAGAATTAGGTGCATTAGAAGGAAGTTAAAGAAAAGATTTTAGTTTGATGTAAGGAAAAACTTTCTAATAATTTTTTAGAAGGGAGATTTTTGGTAAAATGGCAGAATAGGTCAGTACATTTCAAGTTCACCAAATTTCCTCCACAAACAGAACAAATTTTTACCTCAAGGCAAACTAGATTGACAGAAAACAAAGAAGATTTGTGGTAGTACAATGCTCCTCCTGGAATAATTCTAGGAGATCTGAAGAAAGACCCCAGGCTAGGAATTAACAAGTGTGAAGTGCAAATACCTCCAGGCTAGCTGCACAGAAACAACCAATGGGAGCCTTGGAACCAGCTAGATTGGGTTGGAGTCTTTAAAAAAAACCACAGGAACTTTCACAGCCTGAATAGTGTAGGTTTTCAGGGATCTGAATCCTGGAAGACTAAAGGAACATAGGCTGATTAGGAACACCAATTTCAAGAAGAAAGAAAGCAAACATTGAAATTTACCATAAGAATAGGAAAGACAGGATTTCATCTTCAAAAGAGTTCTATAAAGTAAAAAAAGCCCCTTCTACCACAGATAAATGTTAAATGATTACCTGCCCAGAAAGGATTTATAGAAGTCAGAACAGACTTTTAAAATCAAAAGAGAAATTTTGAGGAAAAAATAAATAAATAAAAATCATCCAAGACAAATAAGAAAATTATGAAAAAAAAGTTAAGCGACTAGAAAAGAAGGTACAGAGACTTAAATAATTAAATAAATCTTTGAAAATTTGAATTGGACAAGGGTAAGCCAATGAATCTTTCAGAGACCAAAAAATAACAAAACAAATGAAAGAATAAAAAAAAAAAAATAGAATGGAATCGGAAGCATAAGAAAAACAACAGATCTGGAGAACAAATCAAGAGAAAATATAAGAATAATTTACTTGAAAGCTGTGCCCAAAAAAAGAATATTGATACAATATTACAAGGAGTAATCCAAGAAAATTGTCCTGGAATGATAGAACAGGAAGGAAAAGTGGAAATTAAAAAAAAAAAATTCAAAAATCACTATCCCAAAGGAATCCTTTGTGGAAAATACATGGGAATAATTATTGCCAAATTTCAGTTCCTTCGGGTCAAAAAGAAAATTTTGTAAGAAACAAAAAACATTCAAATATGCTATAGCTACAATTAAAATTCTACAGAACTTGTCAGTAGCCATTATAAAAGATCACATTTTGAAATAATATATACTGATGATCAAGAACTAGACCTCTGGCCAAATTAACAAGCAAAATTATCCACAATATTGAAAGAATAAAAATGGACATTCAACAAATGGACTTTGTCTCAACCAAACAGAAACCTAATAGAAAATTTAACATATTAAAGTCATTATTAAAAATCATTTTCAAGAAATTTAATATGGATTGTTTATATTTTATAAGTGGAAATGTATATTTTATGTTTAAGATTGACATCAATAATTGAGTAACTCAAGTCAACTCAGAATTGAGTATTATCTGAAACTCAAAAGTAAAGGTAAAAATAGTAATGATGTTATACAAATGAAGTGGACAGGAAGAATAGATACACAGGCAGTGGGAGAGGACTCATAGTTCTGAAAACCTACTCCCACCTTCTTTAATAATCTCTTTTCACAATGGAACTTTGTGACCATTGATACATATTCAGAATATTTCTAACATCTAATTGGTTTTAATATTTCTTCCTTCTTATAGTCATTCCTTTGCACCTTACTGCCAGTCTGAGAGATAATATATCAAATTTAGAATGATATATTTGACTGAAATATTTAAGAGTTTTCTATTTTTCTTTCTTTGGAGGACAAAATTCTGCTCACAATATTATAACATAAATTGCCAATGTTATCCTTCATCGCCTCCTATATAAAAACAAAACCAGAAACAAACAGTAAGAAGATCTAGACACCCTATAATATTTGAAATTAAGTGACTCCTGTAATAAGAGTCTGCCTGACATTCTTTTACACATGTGCAGTAGGATCTGCCTACTGACAGCCTATATGTAAGAAGTGAACTTGCTTTGGGATAGGAATGATGATATGTAAGAAAAGAACATTGTTCCTTAATTCAGAGAAAGACCTAATATCTGACTATTTATGTTCTTCCTGAATAAAGAACAGAAGTCTTTTAATTGACTATGACCCAGAACTGATAATGTTTACAATAGACAATAATTCTTAATACTGTTCCCAGAGCAGAGTTGGCCCTTTTTCTTTCTCTAGTGGTGAGCAAAGAAGATGAACTGCTGTGGGTTTCCTCCAGTTGAAAGAGGGACTTCAACCCCAATCACACTTAAATCTGTTATAAACCTATGTATAGCCAATACCTCAGTGTTACTGAGAGAAGTACTAACAGTGGGAGGTAGTGGTTTCCTACTGTTAGCTACTTGCTTTCCTAATGAATTGATATATGGCACGTAAGTAGGAACATTACTTACTCTGATGGGTGCATGTAGAATGTGTGTCTGTGTGTGCTTGTGTGTGTATGCATGTGCATTCCATTCCTATTTTTAGATGAAGAAGCATTGGATTAGGCTATTCTGTGAGCTTCACCAAGATTAGGGAAGTGAGCCACTAGGGATCCTTGAACTGTATTTTGTGGAGAAGAGTAAGGATAGAGGATAGAACTCCAACATGACCTTATGGACCCATCTTACAAGTATATAAAAGATAACCAAGAAAGAAGAACAGCAACTTGTCCAACAGCTCTGCTTAATTTGAAAGTAAATGTGGTGTATCTTTATAGAAAAATACTTTATAGAAAGTACTTCAATTTGAGTCAATTCTTCTCAGAAACTGAAGTGCTTAGGGAAGAATGTAGTTACTGGAAGAAAATATTCTTTTTCTTGCTTTATCATATCAGAAAATATCCTTTTCTAAAAAGCAATCAATAATAATTACTTAAATGATATCTGTGTTAATAAGTGTTAATGCTGGGGAGAACACACTGGAATGGGACCTCAAGGCAATAGTATTCGAAAAAAAGATACCAGCAATCCCCAAGGGTGCTCCTTAAACCTATCAGGAGGAATCTAATTTTCCTCAAAGAGTACTGACATCTTCAAAAATGAGTTAAAGATTTCTAGTATAGAAATTTTATACTTAATATCAATTCCATGTTTTCTTAAAAAAGCAAACATTTCTCCCTGGCGTAAGGTTTTGACTCCAAAATTATCCAGAACATCTTCTACTCATTTGTTTGATAGCACTATTCATCTAGTACTCGTTAGTAAGCATCTATCTATCTATCCATCTATCTATCTATCTATCTATCTATCTATCTATCTATCTATCTATCTATTTATCTGAATATTTATATACATACTGATAAACAGATACTTATAAATATATATATATGTGAAAAAAAGCCTTTTGATGCATTCATGTCATCAAAACCTAGGTGAAATTTATCTAAATGTCTTGAAAGAATTGCTGAATCTATTTGAAAGATAAGGAAGTCTACAATATGAAGTCCAACAGCCATGATAACTTCTGGGAGCAAGATTCTAGAAAAAAAATTTATAAAAATGCTGCTTAGTGAATATTCCGCACAAGTTGAATTCTCTGATCAGCATAATGAAACTGCAATATCCAATTATTTTTCCACTCATTTTGTTAAAACCCAGCATTAAAAGAGTAAGTGACTTCTCTAAGGAAATATCTAATTTTGAAGTTGCTTAGAGAAAGATATTCCAAAAGACATACAATGAAATGTTTTAAGATGAGGGGAAGTAGAATTTAATTTTAGATAAGTCTTTTTTTCTTCTCTCTTTATTTTTCCATACTTAAAAATAATATAATCAACAAATATACTATTTATATATAAAAAGGAATCAAAAAAGGAAGATTGCAGATGAAAATATTAATCTCTACTAAGTCAAATAGTTTTTTCCTTCTTTCCAAAAATGTATATAATGATTTCATTTCAAAGCTGAATTGTCTATTTCTCTCCAAAGTTCTTGTGCTTACTTCTGTGTGTTCTAGAAATGTTTGATTCATATCATTTTTACCTTTCTTCTTTTTTTCTTTTCTGGCAATACTATCATTAGTAGTATCTGATCCTCCCTCTTCCCTTTCCCCCACAAAAATTCTAACAATTCTCTAGTCCTCCTTCCCTGACTCTCCTTCCCTCCTTTCTTCCCTCCTTTCTTCCCTCCCTTCCTCCCTCTCTTTCTCTCTCTCTCTCTCTCTCTCTCTCTCTCTCTCTCTCTCTCTCTCTCTCTGTCTCTCTCTCTCTGTTTCTCTCTCTCTTCCTCTCTCTTATATGTATGTGTATATATGTATATATGTTCATAGATACACATATGTATGTGTGTATGTTTGTATAGTTGTTTTTCAGCTATTATCAGTCATGTCTGAATCTTTGTGATCCTGTTGGAGTTTTTCTTGGCAAAGATACAGAACTGACTTGAGGCATACAGGGTTAAATGACTTCCCCAGGGTCACATAGCCAGCTAAGGCTGTTTTTTTTAAATTATTTTTTTTATTTTATTTGCATAACATATGTGTGGGTAATTCTTCAACAATAACCCTTACATAGCTTTCCCTTACAAATTTTCCCCCCAACTCCCCACCCCTCCCCTAGATGGCAGGATATCCACTACATGTTAATTATGTTAAAATATTGGCAAATCGAATATATGTATACATATTTCCAAACTTATCATTGTGGTACAAGAAAAATCTTATCTACACAAACGATATATCAGATAAAGGAAACACAATGTAAGCAAACATCAATCAAGGAGTATGAGAATGTTATGTTGTGGTCCACATTTCACATCCCTCTCTCTGGGTGTATATGGCTTTCTTCAGTGAACAATTGGAGGTGGTTTGAAACAGTTCATTGTTGAAGAGAGCCATGTCCATCAGAATTGATTGTCACATAGTACTGTTGTTGCCGTGTATAATGATCTCCTGGTTCCGCTCATTTCACTCAGCATCAGTTCATGTAAGTCTCTCCAGGCCTCTCTGAAATCATCTTGCTGGTCATTTCTTACAGAACAATAATATTCCATAATATTCATATACCATAATTTATTCAGCCATTCTCCAATTGAAGGGCATCTATTCAATTTCCAGTTTCTAGCCACTACAAAAAGGGCTGTAAGGCTGGTTTTTAACTCAAAAAGATGAATATTACTGACTCCTAGACTAGAACTTTAATCACTGGGCAACCTAGCTGCCTTCTGTGTGTGTTTGTCCACACACAGAGAAAGATATATGCACATATGCGTGCATGCATGCATACACACACGTATGTATATACATACTTTCTCTTACATGAAATGACCACTGTGAAAGAAAAGAAATCTAGATATTGATGTTGTACAAAAATTCTGATCTTAATATAAAAATCTACTTCATCATCCTTCTGTCAGGAGGTAGAAATCATGTTCCATCATTACTTATTGTGAACATTGTTGATTATTATATTGATCAGCATTCTCAGATCTTTCAAAATTGAGTTTAATTACATTGTACTCATTGTATAAAATTATTTTCCTGATTCTATTATTTATTAACTTCATTCTGTACTGATTTTATCGCTATCATCATTTCTTATGGCTCAAAAAAACATTTCATTACTTTTGAATACCAAAGTTAATCTACTTTATTGCCATGCATTTCCTTAATCTCTAGTTCTTTGCTACAACAAAATGTATGGTTATTAATGTTTTTAAACATATAGGTCTATCCCATCTTTCTTTAACTGTTTGGTGTATATGCTTACTTTGATTTATCTAGATTAAAGAATATGCTTGGACTTCCTAATTGTCTTCTATAATGACTAGGCCAATTAAAAGCTTTACCATTGTATTTTCAGCTATTTCCAATTTGCCTTTTCTTTGTTTAATTTTGCTTTGCTTGGTCATCTTTGGCAATGTGATGGATGTGAAGTATAATCTCAGAGTTATTTCAACTTAAGTTTCTAGTGATAATTTTTATTATTGTTTCGGAACATTTTTCATATGTTTAAAGATAATTTGATTTTTCTCTTATATGTATTACCTAATCATATCATTTGATCTTTGGTTTTATTGAGGAGTATCTCCTATACTTACATAATTGAATTATTTCTCTCTATATCCTGAATATCAGATATTTATACAAGAAACTTGATGCAAGGATTTTTCCCCAGTTAAATTATTGTCTTCTAATTTTAACAGGCACAACTTTATTTGTAGCAATCTTTTAGATTTCATGAAATCAAAGTTCAAACTTTTTATTTCTTGTGATCCTTTCTATCCCCCCTGTATCCCACATTTGTCAATGAAATCTCCTTTCTTTCTCTTTTATTTGGTTCTATTGTGATTTATTCCTAGGTAATGTATTCACTGTCTGCAAATTCAAATTTATGCCAAATTGCATTCCAATTTTCCCAACTTTTTCGAAGGGACAAGGTCAAGCTCAGTTCTTATCCTAGTAGTTGGGAGTTTTAAGTTCATGAACTGAGTACTAAGGTAATTATAGAGGAATTATTATTAGTGTCATCATTAGAAATTTTCACCTAGAAAATTTCAGACTAACCATAATCCCCCAATTTAATATAGGTTTGCTTCTTGTTTGCTTACACCAAGTCCTCTGGAACATTTTTGGTCAGAGTGCTTGTGGATTTATAGCCCTTTCTGGATGTCCTGGTCAGAGAACTGATGGTGTAACACCCATAACCTAAATAATCACAGTGCTATATGTTTCCAACTCCTCTACTGCTTCTCTGTTTGAGAAATGCAGGTTTTCATTTTCCTCATTCCAGAACTCTGAAAGCAAGATTCCCATGGAGAATTTCTAGACAGAGTTCTAGCAGACTTTCTCCTTCTTTACCTGTGCTTGTATTGATTCCCCTATCTTTTTGTGTCATCTTATGCAGAATGAGGGAATTTTTGAATTTTATCATTATATAATTTGATTTCCTTTTTAATTATTTATTGAAGACATTCAGAGAGATGAGCCACTAATGACCCTTCACTCAATTTCAAACAAAAGTCTAGAAGTGTTTTAATTAAATATAACAGAGTAATTACATTTTAATATAATACACAAATCACTCTGAGTATCAAATCTGGGTCATGGGTCAAATCTGGCTACCTGCCTCTTTTCATATGATTTTAAAATAATATAACAATTATTATCAGTATAGTTATTGTTGACTATGGGCCATTTTTGCCACCCCCATGTAATACATACAAAATTATCTGAGAACACATACACACATATATATATAATTTCTAAAGGCTTAACTGAAATAGAAAATGTCTTATTCTGTAAATACTATATATTATATTGACAGCATTCATATATAATATATATATGTATATATGTGTCTATATACATATATACACACATATGCACATCTGTATTGCATACACACATGTATTATATTTATATACATGTGTGTATCTGCATTTACATGTTATATATATATGCCAGGTCAGAAAAACAAGTATTTATTAAATAACATAAGTATATTAAGAAATGTATACTACTACCACTATTATTCATTCTCCTACTATTAACACCAATCCTTTCTTTGAAGGACTTCATAGTGTAAAGGAGGAGACAACAAACAACTATATACAAACAAGATAAAAACTAGATAAACTTAAAATAATTTTTAAAGCATTAGAATTAAGGAGGACTTTAAGAAGGTCTCATTTCAGTTGGGATGTGAAGGAAATTAGATCTGAGACTTGTTAATGTTAATTAGATTTTCAAGCTCCTGTCCATGTTACTGCTTCAATGGCATTCTTAGCAATTACTCTTATAAGCCTCTAGTGTCAGCAACCAATTTGTTTTCAACATCTTTCATTAACATTCTATGGAGAATCTATGGCTAACCAAATAGAATAAAAAGTGGCAATTTGTAGGAAATATAACATTATTATAAGGTAGGATGGAATATAGGACTATTGACTTAGAAGCAGCCTTACTTCTCAGTTTACAGACAGAAAAGAAAAAATTCAAAGTTAGATAACTTGCTAGAGGTCAGGCAGATAATAGTACTGAAAGAGTTTCGATTCAAATTCACAACTACCTTTAGATCTAGTGTTTTTTATACTATACAAAATTGCCACTTTTAAAATGTCATGGGTCACATTGGAATACTGAAGGCCAATTTGATCAATTTAAAGATCAAAGCAAGGAATTAATTGTAACTTCTAAATAAATGCTTTGGCATTAAATCTTTGTGCATTATACATCTGAGTAGCTGTTAATCCACATAAATTAAAACTTTTTTTTTTTCACTTCCTGGATTCTTTACAGTAGTTGTGTCATACTTGCTACATACAGCAAAACTTCCCACCCAAACCAGATTAATACTCACTAACATGGATAAAATAATATCTATAACATAGATAAGGTTAATTTGTGGTTTTCTACATCAATACATGACCTGCTGGAATCTATTTCTTTAAATTTGTCTTTTATTCTAATGAGTTTTTATATTAATTTTCCTCTTTTTCATTCTCTTATCATCCTTCCCCAAATCTTGTTCATGAAGCTATTTGCATATGCCCTTGTAAAAGATTGAGTTTAGCTCCAGGTCTTTTGCCATATTTAGCTGCCTTCCACTCTCTTCTAGACTATTTCAGTTTATAAACTTGTGGATTAGCTCTTTTGCTGAATAACAAGCTACTGGCCTGGGAACTACAGGGTGGACTCTATTAAAAAGAAACATGTCTACTCTATAAGAGAGAGCAAAGAAAGGGCTTGAAATGTCAGTGTATTTACCATCAAGGTTGACAAAGTGCAGGATTTTATTTTGTTTTTATACGAGAACTACTACAGTTTGATGAGCAATTACACCAGTTGAGGTCCAGATGGCAAGCATCTTTAAAGATGCCAATTACAGAATCTAATGTTTCTGTGTAGCACTATTTTCCTAGAATGATTAAATAGTAAGTATGACTGACATTGAGCCTGAGATACTATGTTGTTCTGCCAGGTCTCTAAGCAAGTCTTAACCCCTGTTGTGTATACACATATGCTACTTGAATTCTGGAAAAAGTCAAATCAAAGTATGTACAAAATATCCATTTAAGTCCATGTATTGAAGGTCAGCCACAAAGGATAATTATGTATTATTATTCTGGGCTCATGGATATTTCAAATCAAATTCTATACCTAGCTATCCTATGACACGTATTTTCCATTAATAGTCTTTTTAATGGATGCATAATTTTTTACTTAACATCATAAATTCCATATCCTATAGTACAAATCAGAATCTTCACAGAGACAATAAAGAATTAGGATTAAGGTTAAAATAGAAAGTTTAGGGAAAAAATACATGGATGCTAAAGGTAGACACTTTTTGTGACACTAAAGGATAAAGTTCTTAATAATTACATTGGCATGAAAATGTACTGAGTTACTCAGGAAGAAATACCTATATGTCATAAAACGTTTGGATGAGATATCTGATGATTTGTTGTTGTGGTGGTGGTAGTAGTGGTGGTGGTTTGTAGTAAGTTCTTCTCTATAATAAGATATGAGGAGCTAATATAGAAAGACAATTGGGCTTACCTATGGCAAAATTTTAGATAGTAAAAGCAGTTAAAAAAAAAGGAAAGACAATGCGGAAAACTCATTAAAAAATTGTCCATCTTTAAGGTGAGAAGGGAAGGGGGAAGAAAAAAAGAAATTTACATGATGACTTTTGTTATATATTTGAAAGGAATAGCAAGTGTAAATAATAGATTTGAATTTTCATGTGCAATTATCTTTTTTAAATTATACTGTTAAATAAAAGTTTGTTTTTAATAAATTAAAAATAAAATTATTCTTAAAGGTGACAAATATCACCTTTCCTTCTCCTTCTCTTGCTTCTGTTCCCCTTAATTTTATGTATAGAAATCAGAATACATTTATATGATGGCTTTCTTGTTACCTTCCCCTCACTCAATCACGCTAAAAGGCTTGATTAAAAATGTAGGTTACAAGCTAACTTTCCCCCAGGAGGTACTTACTTCAGTTTCCTGGTATTCTGGTGCTCTACACAACTAAAATACTCTGCCAGACGAAACTCCACTTGTATTTTTTTCCTGAATATTAGCCAGTTCAAATAGAATCAATAAACATTTATTAAATACCCACTGTGTTCCAAGGATAGATTAAGGGCTGAGTATACACTTAAAAAAAAAAAGACAATCCATGCCTCTCAGGGAGTGTATAATTCTATGGATTATTATGTGCTATGGACAATACACAAAAAGAAAGATGCAAAGGATGGAGTAGAAGAGAAGAAGCTACCAAGTAGTGCCTGCAGTAAGGACTTGCATGATGTTCTGTGGAGTCAAAAATCAAACAGAGCTGCTGGTGGAAGATGGAGAGTTACTTGCAATATTTTGAAACTTCAAAGTCCTTCATAAAGGAAAGCTTTAGAATGAGTTTAGTACTCTACCTTTTACCCTTCCAACCAGAGGCAACTGTGGGAGTCAAAAAGATATTGAATATATAAAACTGAGGCAATTAGCAAGATGACAACATTTTACTGATCAGCTGATCCTGGGGGATGGCCTGACATTCCAAGGAGTTAAAATGAAGTATAACCAATTTTTTAATGCAAAACATTTCCATGTTAGCTGTGCTGCAACACACACATGCACACACACACACACCAACATCACACCACACACACACAAAAACAACCAAGCAAAATAGTTTTTTTAAAGAAGCATGCTAAGTATCAATTCTAATGAGAATGGAGTCCGTTGACCAGTTTTCAACAAAAAGTTAAAATATTTGCTTAAATATCACATTATAAATAATAGTAATTAAAACATCATCCTCATAAACCTTATGAACACTTCCTCCCTCCCAATTACATGTAAGATCAATAGGAAGAGTACATGGTATATAGAATACCCACTACTAGTGAGTAGTAATTATGAAGCACCACCCCAACATCTCAACTAACCCTTGCCTAATCCTGGAAGTTTAGATACCTTAAATTACATTGAAACTCCTAGCACTCAAGAAGAAAACTGCTATTTCAACATAGCCTGCATGAATTAACCCATCTTCCTTCAAGGACAATAAGACATCCTCTTAGCCCCATGCAAAAACCCCTGAAAGGTCTCTACCCTTCATGTACCCCCTTGTGCACCCCTCAGGCACAATGGATAAGCACAAACTCAATATTCTGAGTTCAATCCCCCTGCAGGCACACCCTGTTGGCCCAGTACAGGGAATTGCAGCAACCTCCCCTTTCTCTTATTATTAATACCATGATCCAAGACAATTGCAAAGGACTCATTAAAAAAGTCATCTATCTTCAGAGAGGGAAATCATGAATTCTGAATGGAAACTGAAGTATAGTTTTATTTTTCTTGTGCTTCTTTAAAAAATTGTGGCTAGGGGGCGGAGCCAAGATGGCGAACTGCGGACAGCTTTCTCTGTGAACTCCTTTGGGACCTTCCCTCAAACCCAGACAAAGTGAGCCTTGGAATTGGTTTGTGAGTGAAGGCTCCACCAAACATTTGGACTGCAACGCACTTCTATCAAAAATCTACCTGGAGGGAACTCCGGAGAAGGTTAGCCTCGGGGGAAATCGGCTGCTGGTCGCGATCAGACTCCAGCCGGGGCGGAAGTCAGGGCTGCGATAGAGGGCCGGATTTAAGGCACCCAGGAAGCCCCTGGGAGACGCCTGGGCCACTTTGCTCTGCTTGCGGGCAGGTGCTTTGACAGAGCTGCCTTTGGTAAAGGGTGGATCTAGAGAAACTGAAAACGTGGTCTAGCCCCACCAGCCTCAGACCGGAAGTCAACTCGGCAAACTGCCCCAGGGCAAATACAAATCGTTGCAGTTTTCTCTGTTTTTGACCAATATCCCAACTTTAAACCATGAGCAAGAAGCAGAAGAGAGCTCTCACCATAGAAAGCTATTACGCAGAAAAAATAGAACAGTCCCCAGATCCTGACATTATGAAAACAATCCCAGATGAAGCCACAAAGGCAGACTTAAGTTGGTCTCCCTTTCAGAAGGCTTACCTGGATGATTGCATTAAGAATCTCAAAAGAGAGCTAGAAGAAGAATGGGGAAATAAATTGAGATCAGGGCAACAGAAATATCAAAAACTGGAAAATAGGACTGGTGAATTGGAAAAAGAAAACAGTTCATTGAAAAACAAAATTGGTGAATTGGAAAAAATCACCAACTCACTGGAAAATAAAAATGGTGAACTGAAAAACAAAATTGGTGAATTGGAAAAAGACAACAATTCACTGAAAAACAAAATTGGTGAATTGGAAAAAGACAACAATTCACTGAAAAATAAAACTGGCAAAATGGAAAAAGAATGCATTGAATCAAGAAACTCAATTGGCCAGCTACAAAAGGAGCTAAAAAAGATAACTGAAGGAAATAATACTTTAAAAATTAAAATTGAACAAATAGAAGTAAATGACTCAATAAGACTTCAAGAATCAGTTAAACAAAAACAAAAAAATGAAAAAATAGAAGAAAATATGAAATATCTCCTAGGAAAAACAACTGACTTGGAAAACAGATCCAGGAGAGACAATTTAAGGATTATCGGACTCCCTGAAAGCCACGATGAAAAAAAGAACCTGGATGCTATCTTCCAGGAAATCATGAAAGAGAATTGCCCTGATGTTTTAGAATCAGAAGGCAAAATTGGCATTGAAAGAATTCACCGATCACCTCCAGAAAGAGACCCCAAAATTAAAACCCCAAGGAATATCGTGGCCAAATTTCAGGACTATCGCACCAAGGAAAAGATATTGCAAGCAGCTAGAAAGAAACAGTTCAAATACCGAGGAACTGTCATTAGAATTACACAGGATCTGTCAGCTTCCACTTTAAAGGATCGAAGGGCCTGGAACCAGATATTCCGAAAGGCAAAAGAACTTGGATTACAGCCAAGAATAAGTTATCCAGCTAGAATGAGCATCATCTTCCAGGGAAGAAGATGGTCATTCAATGATACAGGAGAATTTCACCTATTTCTAATGAAAAGACCTGATCTGAACAAAAAATTTGACCTCCAAATAGAGAACTCAAGAGAAACATAAAAAGGTAAAAAGGAAAACTCTTGAGAACTATATTCCTACTATAGGTATCCTTTAAAGAATGGCAGTATAATTTGATTTTTCTTTGATAATAATGGAAAAGAAATTAGAGGTGGAAGGGATACCATACTGAAAAAGAAAAAGGGGGGAGGGGGGAAAAGGAGGCAAAATAAAGTAAAAATATAGGAGGTAAAATAAGGCAAAATCTCATAAAGAGACATAGAAGATCTAATATAATTGAGGGGAAGAAGGGAGGGCGATGAGTATTGATTGTGTAAACCTTACTCTCATTAGATTGGACTCTAAGAGAGTATATCAGACACATTTGGCTTCAAAGAAAGCACTGACCCTCCTTGTGGGAAGGTAGGAGGGAGGGAAGAAAAGGAAAGGGATAAACTAATAGAAGGATTAGGGGAAAGGTATAAAGGGGAGGGAGGGACTCTAAAGGGAGGAGGATTATTGGTGGGAGGTGGTCTTCAAGAGCAAAGTACTGGGGAGGGGGGAAGGGAGAGAGGGGAAAGGGAAGAGAAAATCATAACTCTGGGTAAATAAGATGGCAGGGAATACAGATATAGTTATTTTAACTGTGAATGTGAACGGGATGAACTCTCCCATAAAACGGAAGCGGGTAGCAGACTGGATTAAAAGCCAGAATCCTACAATATGTTGTTTACAAGAAACACATCTAAAACATAGAGATACATACAGAGTGAAAGTAAAGGGCTGGAGCAGAATCTTCTATGCTTCAGGTGAACAAAGAAAGGCAGGGGTAGCAATCCTTATCTCGGATCAAGTAAAAACAAAAATAGATCTAATTAAAAGAGATAAGGAAGGAAACTACATTTTACTAAAGGGTTCCATAGACAATAAAGCAGGATCAATACTTAACATATATGCACCAAGTGGTATAGCATCCAAATTCCTAGAGGAGAAGTTAAGAGAGATGCAAGGAGAAATAGACAGTAATACTATACTAGTGGGAGATCTCAACCTTGCTCTCTCAGAATTAGATAAATCAAATTCCAAAATAAATAAAAAAGAAGTTAGGGAGGTTAACAAAAGGCTAGAAAAGTTAGGTATGATAGATCTCTGGAGGAAATTGAATGGTGATAGAAGGGAGTATACTTTTTTCTCAGGGGTTCATGGAACTTATACAAAAATTGATCATGTGTTAGGGCATAAAAACCTCAAAATCAATTGCAGAAAAGCAGAAATAGTAAATGCATCCTTCTCAGATCATGATGCAATAAAACTCACATGTAATATAAGGCCAGGAGAAAATAAGCCACAAGTTATTTGGAAATTAAATAATCTAATCCTGAAGAACGAATGGGTGAAAGAGCAAATTATAGACACAATCGAAAATTTCATCCAGGAGAATGACAACAATGAGACAACATACCAAAATTTGTGGGACTCGGCTAAAGCGGTTATAAGGGGTAATTTTATATCTCTAGATGCTTACTTGCGTAAAACAGAGAAGGAGAAGATTAATGAACTGGGCTTACAATTAAAAAAGCTAGAAAAAGACCAAATTAAAAACCCTCAATTAAATACCAAATTGGAAATTCTGAAAATTAAAGGGGAGATCAATAAAATTGAAAATAAGAAAACTATTGAATTAATAAATAAAAGTAAGAGTTGGTTTTATGAAAAAACCAACAAAATAGATAAGCCTTTAGTTAATTTGATTAGAAAAAGGAAAGAGGAAAATCAAATTATTAGTCTCAAAAATGATAAGGGAGAACTTTCCTCCAATGAAGAGGAAATTAGAGTAATAATTAGGAGTTTCTTTGCCCAACTTTATGCCAATAAATTTGAGAATGTAAATGAAATGGAGGAGTATCTACAAAAATATAGATTGCCCAGATTAACAGAAGAGGAAATAAATTATTTAAATAGCCCTATTTCGGAAAAAGAAATAGAGCAAGCTATTAATCAACTCCCTAAGAAAAAATCTCCAGGGCCAGATGGATTTACATGTGAATTTTACCAAACATTCAAAGAACAATTAATCCCAATACTATATAAACTATTTGAAAAAATAGGGAAAGAAGGTGTACTACCAAATTCCTTCTATGACACAGATATGGTGCTGATAGCTAAACCAGGTAGGGAGAAAACTGAGAAAGAAAACTATAGACCCATTTCCCTAATGAATATTGATGCAAAAATTTTAAATAAGATTTTAGCAACAAGATTACAGAAAGTCATCCCCAGGATAATACATCATGACCAAGTAGGATTTATACCAGGAATGCAGGGCTGGTTCAATATTAGGAAAACAATTAGCATAATCAATTATATCAATAACCAAATTAATAAAAACCATATGATTATCTCCATAGATGCAGAAAAAGCCTTTGATAAAATCCAACACCCATTCCTATTAAAAACACTGGAGAGTATAGGAATAAATGGGCTTTTCCTTAAAATGATTAGTAGTATCTACTTAAAACCTTCAGCAAGTATCATATGTAATGGAGTCAAACTAGAACCATTCCCAATAAGATCAGGAGTGAAACAAGGCTGCCCATTGTCACCATTATTATTTAATATTGTCTTAGAAATGTTAGCTTTGGCAGTAAGAGAAGAAAAAGAGATTAAAGGAATTAGAGTAGGTAATGAGGAAACCAAATTATCACTCTTTGCAGATGACATGATGATATACGTAGAGAACCCTAAAGACTCAACTAAAAAACTACTAGAAACAATTCACAACTTTAGCAAAGCTGCAGGATACAAAATAAATCCACATAAATCATCAGCATTTTTATATATTACCAATAAAGTTCAGCAGCAAGAGATACAAAAAGAAATTCCATTCAAAATAACTGTTGATAGTATAAAATATTTGGGAATTTATCTGCCAAGGGATAGTCAGGAACTATATGAACTAAATTACAAAACACTTTCCACACAAATCAAATCAGACCTAGTCAATTGGAAAAACTTAAAATGCTCATGGGTAGGACGAGCGAATATAATAAAAATGACAATACTACCCAAACTAATTTACTTATTTAGTGCCATACCAATCAAACTCCCAAGAAATTATCTTACAGATCTAGAAAAAATAGTAGCAAAGTTCATTTGGAAAAACAAAAGGTCTAGAATTTCAAGGGGATTAATGAAAAAAAAGGCTGAAGATGGTGGACTTGCTGTACCAGATCTAAAACTATATTATAAAGCAGCGGTCATCAAAACCATTTGGTACTGGCTAAGAAATAGAGTAGTCGATCAGTGGAATAGGATAGAATCACAAGACAAACTAGGCAATAACTATAGCAATTTGGTTTTTGATAAACCCAAAGACCCCAGCTTTTGGGATAAGTATTCACTATTTGACAAAAACTGCTGGGAAAACTGGAAACTAGTGTGGAAGAAATTAGGGCTTGACCCACATCTAACACCACATACCAAGATAAGATCTAAATGGGTTCATGATCTGGATATAAAGAGTGATACTATAAGTAAATTAGAGGAATGTAATATAGTTTACCTCTCAGACCTTTGGAGATGGAATAAATTTATGTCCAAAGAAGAACTGGAACTCTTAATTGAAAACCAGATAGATAACTTTGACTATATCAAGTTAAAAAGTTTTTGTACAAACAAAATCAATGCAGACAAGATTAGGAGGGAAGTAATAAACTGGGAAATCATCTTTACATTCAAGGGTTCTGATAAAGGTCTCATCTCTAAAATATATAGAGAATTGTCTCATATTTATAAAAATTCAAGCCATTCTCCAATCAATAAATGGTCAAAGGATATGAACAGACAATTTTCAGAGGATGAAATTAAAACTATTTATAGTCATATGAAAAGGTGCTCCAAATCACTGTTGATCAGAGAAATGCAAATCAAGACAACCCTGAGGTACCACTTCACACCTGTCAGATTGGCTAAAATGACAGGAAAAGTTAATGATGAATGTTGGAGGGGTTGTGGGAGGGCTGGGACACTGATGCATTGTTGGTGGAGCTGTGAACGGATACAGCCATTCTGGAGAACAATTTGGAGCTATGCTCAAAAAGTTATCAAACTGTGCATACCCTTTGACCCAGCAGCATTTCTATTGGGCTTATATCCCAAAGAAATCACAAAGAAAGGAAAAGGCCCCACATGTGCAAGAATGTTTGTGGCAGCCCTTTTTGTAGTGGCTAGAAACTGGAAATTGAATAGATGCCCTTCAATTGGAGAATGGCTGAATAAATTATGGTATATGAATATTATGGAATATTATTGTTCTGTAAGAAATGACCAGCAAGATGATTTCAGAGAGACCTGGAGAGACTTACGTGAACTGATGCTGGGTGAAATGAGCAGAACCAGGAGATCATTATACACGGCTACAACAGTACTATATGACGATTAATTCTGATGGACATGGCTCTCTTCAACAATGAAATGTTTCAAACCACCTCCAATTGTTCACTGAAGAAAGCCATATACACCCAGAGAGAGGGATGCGAAATGTGGACCACAACATAACATTTTCATACTCCTTGATTGATGTTTGCTTACATTGTGTTTCCTTTATCTGATATATCATTTTTGTAGATAAGATTTTTCTTGCACAACAATGATAAGTTTCAAAATATGTATACATATATTCGATTTGCCAATATTTTAACATAATTAACATGTAGTGGATATCCTGCCATCTAGGTGAGGGGTGGGGAAGTTGGGGGGAAAAATTTCTAACGGAAAGCTATGTAAGTGTTATTGTTGAAGAATTACCCACACATGTGTTATGCAAATAAAATAAAAAAAAAAGTGAAAAAAAAAATTGTGGCTAATAAAATACATTTTGCATGTTTTCACAGGTATAATTATTATCATTTTACTTGCCTTCTTGATGGGAGTGAGAGTTGGTATGAGAGAGAGAGAATTTGGAACTCAAAAATTTTTAAAAAGAATATTAAAATGAATTATTAATAATTTTGAAAAATATATTAAATTTGAAGCAGCTAAGTGACACAGTAGATAAAGCACCAGCCCTGAAGTCAGGAGAACCTGAGTTCAAATCTGAACTCAGACACAACAATTCCTCAGACACAACTATATATATATATATATATATATATATATATATATATATATATATAT
>JAJPUD010008833.1:0-12320 GCA_023553655.1 Myrmecobius fasciatus | reverse complement strand
ACCAAATGGTATAGCATCCAAATTCCTAGAGGAGAAACTAACAGAGATGCAAGGAGAAATAGACAGTAATACTATACTAGTGGGGGATTTCAACTTTGCTCTCTCAGAATTAGATAAATCAAATCACAAAATCAATAAGAAAGAAGTTAGGGAGGTAATCAAAAGGCTAGAAAAGTTAGGCATGATAGATCTCTGGAGGAAATTGAATGGTGATAGAAGGGAGTATACTTTTTTCTCAGGGGCTCATGGAACTTATACAAAAATTGATCATGTGTTAGGGCATAAAAACCTCAAAATCAAATGCAGAAAAGAAGAAATAGTAAATGCATCCTTCTCAGATCATGATGCAATAAAACTCACATGTAATACAAGACCAGCAGACAACAGACCACTAGTTAATTAGAAATTAAATAATCTAATCCTGAAGAATGAATGGGTGAAAGAGCAAATTATAGACACAATCGATAATTTCATCCAGGAGAATGACAATAATGAGACAACATACCAAAATTTGTGGGACACGGCTAAAGCGGTTATAAGGGGTAACTTTATATCTCTAGATGCTTACTTGCATAAAACAGAGAAAGAGAAGATCAATGAATTAGGGTTACAATTTAAAAAGCTAGAAAAAGACCAAATTAAAAACCCTCAATTAAATACCAAATTGGAAATTCTGAAAATTAAAGGGGAGATCAATAAAAAAGTGAACTCTGTTTTTATTTTACTTTCTGGTTCTGATTAATATGGGCAGTTTTTTATATCATGAAATGTCATTTAGTTTCAAATAGTCCATTGATTCTTAAACTGTCTTTTTTTCCCTAGTTCAGTGATTTTTATAGTGGATACTTTGCATTTTCTTATTTTTTCCAATTTTTAGATTTTATTTTTTATATTTTTGTTGTATCATAGAGCCATTGTTTTGTTTTCAAACTACTCTAATTTTAAAAGAGTCTAATTTGTGGGTAAAATTTACCATTATTTCTTTTAAGCTATTAATTCTCCTTGCCATTGCTTTTCCTCTGCTGTCATTTCTTTCAACATTATATGTTCCAATTCTTATTTCATTTCCCGCCAGGTATTCTTGTAGTCCTTGTGGCCAAGACATTCTTTACTCTCAGATTTTACTTAGACTTGTTCTGGATTTACTCTTTTCTTCTTGGCTAATCTTTTGTTCCAAGTTATATGTTCATTGTGTTCATCATTTTCTTCTCTTTCTTATGTGTTCAGCCTTAGTTTGTGGATGAAGATTCTGTGTTTGTGTCAAACTTTACCCTCCTCTATACTTTTGGTTAGTGTCAGCCTACTAGCCTGTTTGGTTGTAGATATGGTAGCCAAGACTAAACCTGCCTTCTGCAGGAATTCCTGAATGTTGACACAGCCTTCTGATAGTCTGATTTATGTTTTGGCCTTTGTTACTTCTTTGTCTCCTTTCACTAGCCCTATTCCAGATTTGATCCCAATGTTTCTTGATGTGACTCTGAAAGATTACAATGAAATGGCTTCTATATATCTGCCTATTCATTGATCTGTTTGTTTCCTTTTATTTTTTAATGTGCTAGTACAAGAACCTTCACAAGACCACAGATGCTTTGCTTCTTGGTTGATGCCCTGTTTTTTTTTCTCCTACTCTATCCCATTTGTGGCTTGAGTTTGGGCTGCCTGGACATTCGTTTTCCCAGGTACTTTACTGATTTTGTTTCCCATTTTAATTTAATCCAGATTTCCTAGGCTCTGGGTTGGAAATGAGATATCTAGATGCTGGTTAAAGTCTGGGGTGCCTTGGTGGCAGTGGGGCCCTCTTTCCTACAATGAATGGACTTCAGGTGCTTGACTTGCTCTATAAACTGCTGTGAGACCCAGATCCTCACATGCTTTCTCTTTTATTTTATTTTGTTTTTTGACTTGCCTATGCTCAAGACTTCTGCATGATTCAAGCTATATTTAAATGCAGTTCTGGACTAGATTGAAGCCTTTATAGGTATTCCACTTTCATTTTCTTTGTCATTATTGCCTTTGATGTGTAATTTTTGCTTTACTCATGTATTTCTGAGACCTAGATTCCTTTAGATCTCAATATTCCACGATCTTTCCACAGCCCTGAGTTCCAAATTATTACTATTCTGTATATGGGAGATTTAGATTGTTCACTTAAGACTGAGCTTTCATTCTCCCAGATGGGAAGGATGAGAAATACTACTCTGGCCATGATCTAGAGACACAAGGGCTCAGGAAGGAAATAAGCTTCTTGAAATGCTGCTATTATTGCTTTTTTTTTTTCAAAATCCTTTCTTCCAAAATAAGTGTGTTTTTTGCTTGTTTGTTTTTTTTTCATTTCTTGCCATCATCAACATCAATTATTATCAATTGGGCATAAACAAGATTTATTGAATTATACAAATTAAATCAAGCATCGTACCTAATCTCAGGGAGTTTATAATCTGTTTTACATTTGAAAGTGAAGACAGGAGATTCCAAGAACAAAGTTATGCCCAGAAATATTCACAACATATTAAAGAAAAATGGTGCTTAATTTTGCCTGAAAATATTAAATTAATCTTCTTCCCTCACTCACTTTTTTATGTCTCCTTCCTCCCTTTTTCCTGAACCTTTCTCTCTCTTTGATACAAGAAGATATATTTTTAAAATACATTTTCTTGACACCAGTTGTTTTTATTTCACAACAATGTGGGGATTTACCCTCCACAAAATCAGAACTAAACAATTTCTGTAAGAAGCAATTAAATAACCCATAGCAGTCATGTGATAATCTCAATAGGTGAAAAAAAAAACTAAGAAAATCCAACACACATTCCTAGAACACTAGAGAGCATCGGGATAAAGAGAAATTTCCTTAAAATAGTAAGCAATATCTATCTAAAAACAACAGCTAGCATTATTTGTAATGGAGAGAAGCTGAATCCATTCCCTATAAGATTAGGGGTGAGGAAAGGATGCCTATTAACACCACTATTATTCAGTATTGAACTAGAAATGTTGACTTTAGCAATAGGAAAATAAAAATAAATTAAAGAAATTAGAATAGGCAATGAGTAAATAAAACTATCACTCTATGCACATGGTATGATGATATACTTAGAGAATCCTAGAAAATCATCCAAAACCCTACTCTAAACAATTAATGCAATCTAACTTACCTATAGCATTCCTAAAAGTCAGTATCCATAACTTAACATAATGTCCCAGATATAGTTTGATAAAGATGGGTTCTGTGAAAATATATCCTCTATTGCCCTGGATAGTATGCATTTATATGTGCCAATTAGGATAGTGTTATTTTTATGTGAGTCTTTTAATTTGTATGCTATTTATCATCCATTGAAACTCCTGGATATTTTTGCTTATTGCCTCTTATCTTTAACTTGGTTTAATTCAGATGTATTACTTTATTTAATTTGGCCCATAATTCTAGACTGGGTTTATTACCATTTTCCATTTCATGCCATCAACAAATCTGACAAATACAGCATTTCTTCCTTTATCCAGAATAATAAAAAATAAATAAATAAAGGCTTTTCAATACACAGGTTTCCTGGAACTATCTACCTTAGACTATTTAAGCTAACATTTATTGTTATAACTTCAGTCTTCTTTATCAGTTTTAAATCCATCCATCTTTTCATCTAACCTATAACTTTTAGTCTTAGAAAAAAATAATGAAATGCTTTGCTGAATTCTGAGTATAATAGATACATAGATACTATTTCCCTCATTTTCAGATGTGTTTCCACTGAAGTCCAAAAGCCATACATCTAAAATCTATGGATGGCAGGCTACTTCGGTTCAGGAAATGTCTTGTTCTACAGACTCAATGTAGAACCCCAGTTATGCTTAGAATTGGGAAAAAAGTGTAATGTTGCTAACAATCCCTACCCACTTCCAAAATTTATAGTTTCTTTCTGTTTTATATGGATTAGCAAATTTATCATCACTGGCTTTGCCCACTTACTTTTGTAGTTACATTAGAGGTCTTTTGACATTACATATTATTTCCTGGAGTAGTTCAACTAGTACCATAGTGGCTTTAGCCTGGTTTCCTAGTGAATATCTGGAATCATTTAACTTGACCTGTTTTTTTATATAGTCATTACCTGGAGTTTGTGAACTTTAGGCCTTGGTCCTTAAAGTACCCCACTCTAGAATACCTGCTGAGATCTTTAGTAGATTTTCTTGTGTAATTACTTAATAGGAGATAAGAGACTTCAGGTTTTGACTCTTGGAACATAGTTTTGGCTTTAGAATATCCCCAGATCCCTAGTCATTCTATCTTGGCCTATTTCCTGAACAATCAACAATTAGTAGACTCTAAACCATAGAGCTATCTTTGTTTTGGGGCCCATTTCTTTTGTTATTTAATATGGCATTGAGGATCTGTCTTATTTTCTTGGTTCTCTTGTTATTTGACTGCATATGTTTCTTTTCTTGAGTGTTGATGACTGTTCTTTATTGCTTTTTATTAAAGCTTTTTATTTGCAAAACATATGCATGGGTAATTTTTTTTTCAACATTGACTCTTCATTGCACTCTTTTTCCACTTCACTAATTTTATTTTTCAATAAATTGGTGTCTTTTTCATATCTCTTTTGCAGGGCATCATATCCTTCTTGCACTGATTTCAGTTTATTTTCCCATTTATCCTCCAGCTCTCTTTTGAGGTTCTTTATGCAATCTTCCAGAAAGGCCTTTTGAAAAAGGTACCAGTGATGGTCCTTAATAACTTCCTCTGGAGTTTTGTCTAAAGAAACCTCAGGATCCGGAGTCATCCCTTCTTTCTCTCAATGAAAACTGTCTATGGTGAGAGCTCTCTTTTGCTTCTTCATTTTTTTAGACAGCGTAGATGTCTCTTTAAGTCTCGGGAAAAAAAAAAAAAAAACGGCTGCTGAAGTTCTTTGCCCTGGGGCACTTCGTCGAATTAACTTAAGGTGCTGGGCCGGTGGGGGATAGGACTAAGTCTGAATTACTCCTTAAACAAGGCAAGTCTGCCGGAACACCTGCCCCCAATCAGGGCAGAGTGTCCCTAGTGCCTCAGATAAACTCCAGGTGTTTGGAGTTTGGAGTTTGGAGTTTCTCCCACAGTGAGTTGAGTCCCACCCTCACTTCCGGCCTACACCACTGTTTATCCCTCTGTCCGAGTTAGACAAACCTGATGTGAAGTTCTTCAGAGATATCAGCAAGCAGTGTACAAATATTTCTGGATTCGTTGACTTGAAGATCAGTTCAGAGGCTTATTTTATTGTTGATTTGAGAGAAGATTGGAGGAGATGCAGAGTCATGTTTTCACTCCGCCATCTTGGTCTTAACTTTGACTCTTGCAAAGCTTTCTGTTACAAATTTTTCCCTCCTTCACCCCCACCCCTTCCGCTAGATGGTAGGAAGTCTAATACATGTTAATTATGTTAAAATAGTTGACAAATTGACACATATTTATAGAAGTATCTTGCTGTACAAGAAAAATCAAATCTGCAAGAAAAAAAAAAAACCTGAGAAGGAAAACAAAATGCAACATCAACAGAGAGCATGAAAATGCTATATTGTGGTCCACATTCAGATCCCACAGTCGTCTATCTGGATGTATATGACTTTCTTCATCACTGAACAATAGGAACTGCTTTGAATCACCTCATTGTTGAAGAGAACCATATCCATCAGAATTGATCATCATATACTACATACATCATATGTCTTGTTGCGGTGTATGATGATCTATCTCCTGCTTCTGCTTATATCACTTAGCATCAGTTCATGCAAGTCTCTCCAGGCCTCTCTGAAATTATCCTGCTGGTCGTTTCTTACAGAACAATAATATTCCATAACATTCATATACCATAATTTATTCAGCCACTCTCCAATTGATGGGCATCCACTCAGTTTCTAGTTTCTAGCCACTACAAAAAGGGCTGCCACAAACATTTTGGCATATGTTGGTCCCTTTCCCTCCTTTAAGATCTCTTTGGGATATAAGTCCAATAGAAACATTATTGGGTCAAAGGGTATGCACAATTTGATAACTTTTTGAGCATAGCTCCAAATTGCTCTCCAGAATGGCTGGATCCGTTCACAGTTCCACCAACAATTGTATCAGTGTCCCAGTTTTCCCACATCCCCTCCAACATTCATCATTATCTTTTCCTGTCCTCTTAGCCAATCTGACAGGTGTACAGTGGTATCTCAGAGGTATTTGAATTTCCATTTCTCTGATCATTAGTGATTTTGATCACCTTTTCATATGACTAGAAATAGTTTTCATTTTATCATCTGAAAATTGTCTGTTCATATCCTCTGATCATTTATTGATTGGAGAATGGCTTGAATTTTTATAAATATGAGTCAATTCTCTATATATTTTAGAAATGAGGCTTTTATCAGAACCCTTAAATGTAAAGATGATTTCCCAATTTATTGTTTCCCTCCTAATCTTGTCTGCATTAGTCTTATTTAAATAATTTTTTTAAATTAGTATAGTCAAAATTATCTATTGTGTTAAATTAAGAGTTCCAGTTTTTCTTTGGACACAAATTCCTTGCTTCTCCACAGGTCTGAGAGGTAATCCTATGTTACTATAATTTGCTTATAATATCACTTTTTTCATGTCTAAATCATGAACCTATTTAGATCCTATCTTGGTGTGTAGTGTTAAGTGTGGGTCAAGCCCTAATTTCTTCCACACTAGTTGTATTGTATACTATCGACAGCTATTTGGAATGGAATTTCTTTTTGCATCTCTTGCTGAACTTTGTTGGTAATGTAGAAAAATGCTGCTGATTTATGTGGATTTATTTTGTATCATGTAACTTTGCTAAAGTTGTGAATTGTTTCTAGTAGAGTTGAGTCTCTAGGGTTCTCTAGGTATATTATCAAATCATCTGCAAAGAGTGATAATTTGATTTCCTCATTATCTACTCGAATTCCTTTAATCTCTTTTACTTTTCTTACTGCCAAAGCTAACATTTCTAATACAACATTAAATAGTAATGATAACAGTGGGCAGACTTGTTTCACTCCTGATCTTATTGGGAATGGTTCTAGTTTGTCCCCATTACATATGATCTTGTTGATGTTTTTAAATAGATACTACTGATCATTTTAAGGAAAAGTCCATTTATTCCTATAATCTCTAGTGTTTTTAATAGGAATGGGTGTTGGATTTTATCAAATACTTTTTCTATATCTGTTGAGACAATCATATGATTTTTGTTTGTTTGGTTATTAATATGATTGATTTTTCTGATAGTTTTCCTAATATTGAACCAGCCATGCATTCTTGATATAAATCCTACTTTGTCATAGTGTATTATCCTGGGCATGACTTTCTATAATTTCATTGCTAATATTTTATTTAAGATTTTTGCATCAATATTCATTAGAGAAATTCATCTATAGTTTTCTTTCTCTTATTTCACCTCATCTGGTTTGGCTACCAGGGACATATCTGTATCATAAAAGGAATTTGGTAGTATGCCTACTTTCCCTACTTTTTCAAATAGTTTATATAGTATTGGAATTAATTGTTCTTTCAATATTTGGTACAATTCACATGTCAATCCATCTGGCCCTGGAGATTTTTTCTTAGGGAGTTGATTAATAGCTTGTTCTATTTCTTTCTCTAAAATGGTGCTAGTTAAATAACTTATTTCCTCTTCTGTTAACCTGGGCAATCTATATTTTTGTAGATATTCCTCCATTTCATTTAGATTATTAAATTTATTGACACAAAGTTGGGCAAAGTAACTCCTAATTATTGCTCTAATTTCCTCTTCATTGATGAAAAGTTCTCTCTTTCCATTTTCGAAACAATTTGATTTTGCTCTTTCCTTTTTCTATTTACATTAACATAAGGCTTATCTCTTTTGTTAGCTTTTTCATAAATCCAACTGTTAGTTTTATTTATTAATTCAATAGTTTTCTTATTTTCAATTTTATTAATTTCCCCTAATATTTTCAGAATTTCCCATTTGGTATTTAATTGGAAGTTTTTAATTTGTTCTTTTTCTAGCTTTTTTAATTGTAAGCCCAATTCATTGATCTTCTCTTTCTCTATTTTATGCAAGTAAGCATCTAGATATATAAAATTACCCTTTATAATCTCTTCAGCCTTATCCCATAAATGTCGGTATGTTGTCTCATTATTGTCATTCTTTTGGATGAAATTATTGATTGTTTCTATGATTTGCTCTTTCACCCATTCATTCTTCAGGATTAGATTATTTAATTTCCAATTAACTTTTGGTCTATTTTCTCCTTGTCTTATATTGAATGTGACTTTTATTGCATCATGATCTGAAAAAGATGCATTTACTATTTCTGCCTTTCTGCATTTGATTTTGAGGTTTTTATGCCCTAACACATGGTTAATTTTTGTATAAATTTCATGAACCGCAGAGAAAAAGGAAAACTCCCTTCTGTCTCCATTCAATTTTCTCCAAAAATCTATCATATCTAACTTTTCTAACATTTTGTTTCGCTCCCTATGTTCTTTATTATTTGTTTTGTGGTTTGATTTATCTAATTCACAGATAGCAAAGTTGAGATCCCCCATTAGCATAGTTTTGCTGTCTATTTCTTCTTGCATCTCTCTTAACTTCTCCTCTAGGAATTTGTATGCTATACTACTTGGTGCATATATGTTTAGCATTGATATTGCTTCATTATCTATGGTACCCTTTAGTAGAATATAGTTTCCTTCCTTATCCCTTTTAATTAGATCTATCTTAGCTTTTACTTGATCTGAGATCAGGATTGCTACCCTTGCTTTTTTTTTTTTTTTTGTTCATCTGAAGCATAATAGATTCTGCTCCAGCCCATTACCTTCACTCTGTATGTATCTCTATACTTCAGATGTGCTTCTTATAAACAACATATTGTAGGATTCTGGCTTTTAATCCAGTCTTCTATCTGCCTCCATTTTATGGGAGAGTTCATCCCATTCTCATTCACAGTTAAAATAACAAATTCTGTATTTTCTGCCATCTTATTTCCCCAAAGGTATGCTTTTTCTCTTTCCTTTCCCCTTTCTCCCTTCTCCCTTCTTTAATATTTTGCATTTGATGACCACTTCCCTTAAACAGTCCTCCCCCCTTTAGAGCCCTTCATCCTTTTTACTCTTTTTCCCAAATTCTTCTATTTTGTTTTCATTTACTCTTTCCCTTTCTTTTCCTCTTTTCCTTACCACTTCCCTATAAGGAGGGACAAGTTTCTCTGTGAAACTGAATGTGTCTGATATACTCTTTTAGAGCCCAATCTGATGGGACTAAGATTCACACAATGCTCATCCCCCTCCCTTCTTTCCCTCAATGATATTAAGTTTTCATTGCCTCTTCATGAGATTTTACCTTATTTTACCTCCTTGTTTACCTTATTTTAAGGTTAACCCCTTTTGTCTTTTTTCTAGTATGATCTTCCTTCCACCTCTAGTTTCTTTTTCATATTATCAAAGTAAATTCAAATTATACCCCCATTCTCTAAGTATATCCATAATAGAATTACAATTCTCAAGAGTTCTTTATTTTTCACCTTTTTATGCTTCTCTTGAGTTCAATGTTTGGAGGTCAAATCTTTTGTTCAGATCTAGTCTTTTCATTAGAAATAGGTGAAATTCACCTATATCATTAAATGTCCATCTTCTTTTCTGGAATATAATGCTCATTCTAGCTGGATAGCTTGTTCTTGGTTGTAATCCAAATGTCTCTGCCTTTTGGAATATCTGATTCTAGACGCTTTGATCCTTTAATGTGGAAGCTGACAATCCTGGGTGATTCTAATTATGATTCCTCATTATTTGAATTGTTTCTTTCTAGCTGCTTGCAATATCTTTTCCTTGGTGACATAGCCCTGAAATTTAGCCACAATATTCCTTGGGGATTTAATTTTGGGGTCTCTTTCAGGAGGTGATTGGTGAATTCTTAGGATGGTAATTTTGCCTTCTGATTCTAAAACATCAGGGCCGTTTTCTTTCTTCATTTCCTGGAAGATAGTGTCTAGGTTCTATTTTTCATCATGGCTTTCAGGAAGACCAATAATCCTTAGATTGTCTCTCCTAGATCTATTTTCTAGGTCAGTTGTTTTTCCTAGAAGATATTTTATATTTTCTTCTATTTTTTTTTATTTTTTTTTGTTTTTGTTTGATTCTTGAAGTCTTATTGAGTCATTCACTTCCATTTATTCAATTCAAATTTTTAGTGTATTGTTTTCTTCAATTACTTTTTAGCTCTTTTTGTAATTGGCCGATTGAATTTTTTTATTCATTGCAGTCTTTTTTCATTTCACCAATTTTGTTTTCAGTAAATTGGTGTCTTTTTCATATTTGTTTTGTAGAGCATTATATGATTTTTCCATTACTTCTTGCAATGATCTCACTTCATTTCCCCATTTTTCTTCTAACTCTTTTTTGAGATTTTTTATGCAATCTTCCAGGAAAGTCTTGTGAAATGGGGACCAAGTCATGTCTCCCTTTTTGGCTTCCTCTGGAGTTGCTTTGCTTCTATGAATCTCAGGATCTGAGGTGTGTTCTTCTCTCTCTTCATAAAAGCTGTCTATGGTGAAAGTTCTTTTTTGTTTTTGTTTATTTATTTTTTTTTAAAGCTTGAGGTCTGTTCAAAGCAGAGGAGCAACAGATGCTTTAATTTGCCCTGGGGCAGTTTCACTTATTGACTTCCAGTGCTGGGCAATTAAGGCCATGTTCAGCATTCTCAGTGGTTTACAATCTACCTTTTACAAAAGGCAGATCTGCCAAAGCACCTGCTTGCAACCATGGTAGAGTGACCTAAGAGGCTCACAGAAACTTCCCAGGTGCTTAGATACTGCCATACTCTGAGTCCTGGCCCAGCTTCCTGCCCTGTCTGTGCTGCCATCTGGATTTGGCAAACTGTCCCCCTGCCCAACTGAAACAGATCGGTTCTGAAGCTCTTCCAAGGTAACTTCTGGGAATGTGTTGTACTCCAAAGATTTGGGGTTGCTTTGACTCCAAAATCAGTTCAGAGGCTTAATCTGCTGTTGATCTGAGAGAATATCAAGGGAGGTCACATAGAGACATCTTGACTCCGCCCCTCGATGACTGTTCTTTAGCGAAGTATAATTTGGTTCAAAACTTTCAAGACTACCTTAACTGTTATTTACCTAGTAGCTTCATTTCAAAGATGAGGGAATTATTTGTTCATGATAAACACATGTAATAAGCATCAGAGGTAGAGGATGAATCTAGGTCTCTTCCTACTAGTAGTAAGTTTTCATTCTAATATACCACATTAATATTCTTTGAAGAGGTAGAAAATATTTTAATCTAAGGGTGTCAGAAAAACTTCATGTAAAGACTCACAATTTCAATTGAGATTTGAAGGCAAAAGGGAATGCAGAATATATTCCAGCCATGGACCACATAATGTTCAATCATAGATATAGAAGACTGTAAAATAAAATTGAGGAACAGCTAATGGGCCAATTTGCCTGGAATATAGAAAATGTAAAAGGAAATAATTAAGGAAGCAATGTGAAATAAATATGGAAAGAGATTGAGGGCAGATTATAGAAGATCTTAAATTTTAAGCTAGAGTTTGTATTCTACTTTATCGCTAATAAGCAATCTTTATGAGTCAGATTGCTACAGGAGGAAAATTTTTCCATGTGAAAAATCAAAGAAAAAGAAGAGAGAATGAAAATAGAGAGACTGATAGGGAGGTTATTTTAATAATCCAGTTGAATAAGATATATTCTCTATCCTCAAATACAGGTACATTGTTAGGTATATTATATGAACTATGATTTAGCTTCTCTAAAGAGAGCCTTGTGCTAGTAGCTGTCTGTTCAAAAGTAAATGAAAATATCATGTTTGCCCTCAAATCTATTATAATCTACTAGAAAGATGTGATATTTACATTTATGTTGTCATTAGATATTGTCTCAGTGAATAACATCTTGTTACTAACTAAAGTGTTCTGTAGCAGCTGCCATATTTCTGAACCTGCTCTACTCAATTTCATTTCATTCTTTTTTTTCAGCAATTATAAAATTCAAATTTCTGATTATATTTGCATTTCATCTTTAGGTCTCCTCTTATGCTGGCTTCCAGAACGGGGTGCTATTTACTTACTCCAGCATTGCACATTTGTTTTAACCATCATGTTAATGTTAGCAGAAATTAGGCCCTAGAGAGGTAATATCATCTCTAAAAAACTGTCTTGAAGACAGAAAGCTGAAAATCAGAGGTGGAAAAGGAATCAAGGTGCACAGCCCATATTTCCAAGTTCATATTTCTTGCTCAAATTCACAACCTCTGACCCAAAGAAGCAGCTATTAGGCTGTGAAGAGAA